>CM039525.1:11947693-11978442 GCA_022433055.1 Begonia peltatifolia | reverse complement strand
GATTTCTTCCGTCCTCATCTGTTTCTTCAAATCTACGGTAAGTTTTGGTTACTTTTCAGTAGATAGCTAGTTCTCTGGTCATTTTGAATGGTAAAAGTAGAGTTAGAGAGAGTTTTGGGTGAGTCCTAGGAGTGAGATATGAAATTTAGAGGTTTTAGTCGATTTTTGTATGTATGCTGATGTTTAAGCTAGGAATAGGATAGGATTATAAGTTTTTGTGAAAAAGTGTAGATAACCGAATAACCCTGGTTACGGGACGGGTTCCGTTCGGCCAAGCTATAGGTGAGGGATTGGGAAATTGTATAGATCGTTAGAAACTAGACGTCCTGAGTAGCCCGTAGTATTTTGAATCGTCCAAATCGAAGGTGTATGGGCGGAGTTATGAATTTTTGAAAGATTAGTCGGAGCGTTAGTTAAAATCGCAATTTGGACTGAGTGAGGATTTAGTGATTGATTCATTTAAAGTTTTACGGAGTTAATGAAAAGTAAAGCTAATAGATATGTGGTTTTATAGGTTTTACAATTAGCATACGAGATTTGGATTACGAGTGCTAAGGATGCCAGATAAGTAATGTAGTAGTAGTTTTGCCTTCGGGTCTACATCACAGTTCAGTAGGTTGCATTGCACATTTACTTTATGTTACGTTTTGTAATATGCATTATGCTTTTAAACTACGAAACGAAACGAAAATGAATTTCCATATTTTTACGAAGTGAAACAGTAGGATGTGATGAGACGAACGAAATGAGAAGTTACGTAAGAAGATAATAAAGGTGAGGTTGAGTGGTGTTATCCAGTGATGTGGACCGCAAGGTGTATCACTCTCCTCTGCTTTACGTGGTGACCTTGTCGAGTAAGGTGTACCGCGAGTTGTGTCACTTTACTAGATCGCGTTTGGCCTTGTTCAGTGAGGTGGACGATGAGGTGTGTCATCTCGATCTAGCACGTAAAAAAGAACCCAGTAGTAAGAAGATAAAGAAGATGTAAGAAATATACGAAAACAAAAATATACACGAAACTGTAGAAACTGCATATGTTAGGATGTGAATGTTTTTCAGTGTTTAAGTTTATATGCATTACTTACTTAGCATTAGGCTAATAATTGAGTTATGTGATGTAGGTGACGACGCAACAGCTAGTAAGTATCCCGAGCATGCCTAGGATGAAGAGACAGTTATAGGAGGATGCTCGTGGGACGACTGGGCTAGCTATTGAGGCGTTTTGACTATGGCGTGTGTCAATATGGGTGGTGAGGTATTTTGAGTCGTATGTAGTTATTTTAATGTAAAAGAGAGATTTGAAGTTGAGTTGAGTATTTTGACGTGCGTAACAGGTTGTAAATTGAGTCGAGTAGTGGATTTATGGTTTTTAAATGTTTAGTCAAAATTCGTGTTGATTTGTTGAAGTTTCTAGGTGCAAAGTGTCAACAGAAGTCCATAGGTGTCGACCAGTCAGTGTAAATTAGAGGGTGAGTGTTGACCGCGAGACTCGACCTGCGCAGGGCAGAGTCGAAGTAGGTGTCGACCTTTGGCTACAAGTGTCGACCGATCCGTGTAAAATTGACAGCGGTGTCGACCGCGAGGGTTGACCTGCGTAGACAGAGAGGATTAAAGTGTCGACCTACGACAGCAGATTTCAACCCCTCTCTAAAATGAGGGTAGAAGTGTCGACCGGTGTCCCCGGTGTCGACCGATGCAAATACCCAAGAGAAAGGTAGTGTCGACCGGCGTTTGTCAGTGTCGACCGATGGAAACCTGAGACCATTCAACTGTCGACCGGCTCTTGCAGATATCGATCGGTCCCTTGATTTCTATGTTTTGAAAAATGAAGTTTCTTTAAACTGATTTTAAACGAGTTTCCACTGTGATATTTATGAATATTCTTTTGGAAGACGTTTTGAAAAAAAAAAAAAGAAGAGTTTTCTTGAGTCGAAAAAAATAAAACTTTCCAATTTTTAGGAAATATTTAATGAAAAATATGAGGGATGGTGACGAGTAGTAGTTGGTAGCGAACCGGGAATCACGGAGGATTGACGGGTCGTTACAGTGTTGGTATCAGAGCCATTTGGTCAAAACGTTCAAATGATTACTCAACAACGCCTATTCGCCGCACGACGTGTTCCAACAACCGAATCGAGAAGTGAGTACGATTCTGCGACGATCCGATAGTTGATAGAATTAGTAAATCGACAGTCTGAGTAGCTAGGAATGTTGCGGAATCGAGAAGTACAGGGAGGTGCGGGCCCTAGTTCTAGCCAGGACTAGGCAGGTGACTGATTTCGGAAATTGCAGCCACCGACTTTCGAAAGACAAGTATCAAACCCGATGGCTGCCGAGGAGTGGATCCGCGCAATAGAGAGCATGTTTAAATATGCGAAGGTGGAAGAGGAGGATAAGGTTATACTGGCCTCCTTTCATTTAGCAAAGGATGCCCAGTTTTGGTGGGAGTCTACAGAGGCCACCGTCGATACTCAGCACATGACTTGGGAGAAGTTCAATAAGGCCTTCTACGACAAGTATTTTAATAGTACTGTGCAGGCAACTAACAGTATGAAGTTCTTACAGTTGAAGCAAACTACGTTAGTGACAGAGTACAACCGGCGATTCGAGTCCTTGTCCAGGTTTGCCAGCAATTTGGTAAGCCGAAATGAGGATAAAGTGTTTCAGTTTGTACAAGGGCTGAGACTGGAAATATACAAAGTAGTGAAAATACCGGGCATTTGGGAAGTGCCTTACTCAGAGGTGGTGACCAAGACATTGGAAGTAGAGGAAGCCGAGATGAAGTGTATAAGTCAGAGGGAAGCTTCAGGAGATCCTTCAGAGAAGCGGCCCCGCAGCATAGCAAGAGTGTCTGCCAGCCGTCACAATAGAGAGGCACAAAGAGGTTTAGTGAGGGTTCTAGCAGCCAGGGAAGTAGTAGGAGGCCGCAAGGACCGGTACAATACCCCAAATGTATAAAGCATCATCCGGGAGAGTGCAGATGGAACTCCGGAAAATGCTACTACTGCAATGAAGCCGGACATGTGGCCAGAGACTGCCCGAAGCCCAGGGTTGTACGATATTTTAATTGCGATGAGGTGGGCCACATTAGCAGAGACTGCCCAGCTTTGAAGAAAGGTCCGACGCACACAGCACCGAGAGTATTCGCCATAATCGAGTCGGGCGAGCATGACCAGCCAGCCATAGTGTCAAGTACTATATTGGTAAACTCTGTACCTGCTTATACATTGATTGATTCGGGTGCAACACATTCGTTTATTGCGGCTATATTCGTGGTTAAGTTGGATATATGGCTTGTATCAACTGATTGTGGTTATGTGGTAATGTTGTCTTCTGGTGAGCGTATTCACTCAAATCAAGTAGTGCGTGATGGCGTGGTGTCGGTGGGAAACAAGAATTTATCGGCCGATCTCACTATTATGGGTATAACGGGATATGACATGATACTGGGAATCGATTGGCTGTTCAAGCACTACGCCACGATTAACTGTAGGGCGAGCACGGTGAACTTCCAATTGCCGGATGGTGAGAAGTATACTTTTCAGGCCGCAAAGAATGTCCGGAAGCTATCTGTGATGGCGCCTGTCAGTGCTTGTCAAGTTTTAACTAGTAAGTATTTTGGTTTTTTTACCAGTATTATAGATGTGCAGATTCCCAAGGATTCGAGACCGCATGATGTTTTAATTGTTCAAGACTTACTTGAAGTTTTCTTAGATGATTTACCTGGTTTGCCTCCGGACTGGGAAATAGAGTTTGCAATAGACGTGTATCTGGGAGCTGAACCAGTATCAAAGAATCCCTATATATTGGCACCAGTAGAGCTGAAGGAGTTGAAGAAGCAATTAGACGATTTGGTAGAGAAGGGGTTTATACGCCCTAGCTTTTCGCCATGGGGCGCGCCGATTCTTTTTGTCAAAAAGAAGGACGGGTCGTTACACATGTGCATCGACTACAGGGAGTTGAATAAGCTAACGATTAAGAATAAGTACCCTCTACCAAGAATAGACGATTTATTTGATCAACTCAAAGGTGCGCGTGTGTTTTCGAAGATTGACCTGAGATCGGGTTATTATCAGTTGAAGGTCAAACCGGAGGATGTTCCGAAGACGGCGTTTTGGACGCCGTATGAACATTATGAGTTCCTAGTAATGTCTTTTGGACTAACAAATGCTCCAGCAGCTTTTATAGACCTGATGAACAGGGTATTCCACGATTATTTTGATAAATTTATTATAGTGTTTATCGATGATATTTTGGTGTATTCACGGAGCAAGTAGAAGCATAAGGAGCACTTGAGATTGGTGTTGGAATCACGGAAGCGACACCAACTTTATGCAAAGTTTTCAAAGTGCGAGTTATGCCTGCATAGAATCCATTTTATTGGTCATATCATCTCAAGCGATGGAATAGCGGTTGATCCAGCAAAGACCCAGGCAGTTAAGGAGTGGCCACAGCCGAAGAATGTTACAGGAGATTCATTGAGGGATTTTTGAAGATTGCAGCGCCCTTGACCTGGTTAACGAGGAAAAGTGTGAAATACTTGTGGTCTGAGGATTGTGAGCGTAGTTTTTAGACGTTGAAGCAGAAATTAACTACTGCTCCAATCCTGACGCTTCCTACCGAAGACGGGGAGTTTAGTATTTACTGCGATACTTCAAAGGTAGTACTGGGGTGTGTATTAATGTAGTAAGGGAAGGTGGTAGCATATGCCTCTAGACAATTGAAGGCTTACGAGAAAAACTACCCGAGGCATGACCTGCAACTAGCTGCGGTAGTTTTTGTGCTGAAGATTTGGAGGCATATTTATATGGACAGCAGTGCGAGCTATATTCCGATCACAAAAGCCTGAAGTATATTTTTACTCAGAAGGAGTTAAACATGTGACAACGGCGGTGGTTAGAATTTGTGAAGGATTATGATCTCGAGATTAAGTACCATCCCGGCAACGCGAACGTAGTGCCTGATGCTTTGAGCAGAGTGACGACATCTACTTCGGCTATGACTTCAGGCATGCTTCTGGCTTTGGATGCGGAGTTTTGGAAGTTCGAATTAGAGGTGGTGTCAAACTTATCGGCCATGTAATCAGATATGTCTCTACAACCCACTATTTTGGAGAGGAATAGCACTGAATGCAAAGATATTAAGTCAAGCATGGCTTCTAATGACAGGTTAGATTTTAGTTATTCGGATGACAGAATTCTTAAGTTTCGAAATAGGTGGTTCGTTCTGAATAATGAGGAACTACGGAAGGAAATATTAGCTGAAGCCCACTTCTCGAGATTTTCTGTGCATCTAGGGAGTACCAAGATGTACAGAGATCTTAAACAGCATTACTGGTGGCCTGATATGAAGAGAATGGTGGCAAAATACGTAGAGACATGTTTGATCTGCCAACAAGTTAAGGCTGAGCATAAGAGGTCGACAGGAAAATTACAGCCATTGCCGATACCTGAATGGAAATGGGAGCATATAGCAATGGATTTCGTTGTAGGGCTGCCTCGGACGACAAAGAGCTATGACGAAATATGGGTGATAGTGGACAGGTTAACCAAATCGGCCCATTTTCTGCCATTAAAGATGACGTATTCTATGGATCACTTCGCCGAACTATATATTCAAGAGATCGTGCGATTGCACGGAGTTCCAACTTCAATTTTATCAGACAGGGACCCCAGATTTACATCAAAGTTCTGGAAGAGTTTGAACAAGGCCATGGGTATAGCTACGTTTTAGCACAGCATTTCATCCTCAGACGGATGGACAATCTGAGAGGACTATCCAGACGCTGGAGGATATGCTTCGAGCTTGTGTACTGGAATTCCAAGGATCATGGAGCAAATATCTACCGTTGGTAGAATTTTCTTATAATAACAGTTTCCAGGTCACGATAGATATGGCTCCATACGAGGCTCTTTACGGGAGAAAGTGCAGGTCCCCGCTTTGTTAGGATGAAGTTGGCAAGGCTAGTTTGGTAGGTCTGGATATTTTATAGCAGACAGTAGAGAAAGTTGCATTTATTCGCAGCGTATCTTAACAGCTCAGAGCCGACAAAAGAGTTATGCAGATCAACGGAGAAGGCAGCTAGAATTTGAAGTGAATGATGAAGTTTTTTTGAAGATCTCTCCCTTCAAGGGAGTTGTAAGATTCAAAAAGAGGGGCAAGTTAAATCTAAGATACATTGGACCATTTCCTATTACAAAGAGAGTAGGAAAGACAGCTTACCAGCTTCAACTACCAACCTCGATAGATGGGATTCACAATGTATTCCACGTGTACATGCTGAGAAAGTGTATACGAGATTCTTCTCATACGGTGGAACAGCGAGATGTGGAGATTCAACCCACATTAGCGTATGAAGAGAGGCCAGTGGAGATTCTGGATTATGCAGTGAAGACTCTACGCAACAAGAACATTCCACTAATGAAAGTTTTATGGCGTGACCACAATGTAGAAGAGTCAACTTGGGAGCGGCAGCAGAACTTGATGAGCCGATACCCAGAACTGTTCAGTTAACAAAATTTTGAGGACAAAATTTCTTTTAAGGAGGGTAAAATGTAACATCCAGAATTTTTCCGTTTAAGTTAATTTCGGATGTACATGATTGTAATCGGCGGAGTAATGGTCGGAATTGTGGGGAGAAAATTTCTACTCTTAGGTAAAATATTATTTTGATACTAATAGAGAATAGAAAAATTTAAGAATGCAGTCGGAGTTGGACGGTATAACAAATTTAGTAAGCGGTTAAGGATGGAGAGCGAAATAGTAATTAGGAATAATTATATTTAATAATATAATTAATTTTATTAAAATAAAATAAAATAAAACAACAGGGGAGGAACGGAAAATCCCCCCTGTTTCTTCTTCTTCTCCTTCACGAGCAGCTCGACGTTTTCTTCCGCCGGCAATTTCTTCTGTCCTCATCTGTTTCTTCAAATTTACGGTAAATTTTGGTTAGTTTTCAGTAGATAGCTAGTTCTCTGGTCATTTTGAACGATAAAAGTAGAGTTAGAGAGAGCTTTGGGTGAGCCCTAGGAGTGAGATATGAAATTTAAAGGTTTTAGTCGATTTTTGTACGTATGCTGATGTTTAAGCTAGGAATAGGAGAGGATTATAAGTTTTTGTGGATAAGATTGAAGGTGTAGATAACTGAATAACCCGGGTTACGGGACGGGTTCTGTTTGGCCAAGCTATAGGTGAGGGATTGAGAAATTGTATAGACTGTTAGGAACTAGACATCCTGAGGAGCCCGTAGTATTTTGAATCGTTCAAATCGAAGGTGTATGGGCAGAGTTATGAATTTTTGAAAGATTAGTCGGAGCGTTAGTTATAATCGCAGTTTGGACTGAGTGAGGATTTAGTGATTGATTCCTTTAAAATTTTACGGAGTTAATGAAAAGTAGAGCTAATAGATGTGTGGTTTCATAGATTTTCTAGTCAGCGTACGAGATTTGAATTATGGGTGCTAAGGACGCTAGGTAAATAATGTAGTAGTAGTAGTTTTGCCTTCGGGAATACATCACAGTTCAGTAGGTTGCATTGCACGTTTACTTTATGTTACGTTTTGTAATATGTATCATGGTTTTAAACTACGAAACGAAACGAAAATAAATTTTTATGTTTTTACAAAGTGAAACAGTACAATGTGATGAAACAAACGAAATGAGAAGCTACGTAAGAAGATAATAAAGGTGAGGTTGAGTGGTGTTGTCCAGTGAGGTGGACCGCGAGGTGTATCACTCTTCCTCCGCTTTTTGTGGTGACTTTGTCCAGTGAGGTGAACCGCAAGGTGTGTTACTTTACTAAATCGAGTTTGACATTATCTAGTTAAGTGGACCGTGAGGTGTGTCATCTCGATCTAGCACGTAAAGAACAACCCAGTATTAAGAAGATAAAGAAGATGTAAGAAATAGACGAAAATGAAAGTAGAGACGAAACTGTAGAAACTGGATATGTTAGGATGTGAATGTTTTTCAGTGTTTAAGTTTATATGCATTACTTACTTAGCATTAGACTAATAGTTGAGTTCTATGATGTAGGTGACGACGCCGCAGCTAGTGAGTATCCCGAGCATGCCTAGGGCTTGGAGGCAGTTGGAGTAGGATGCTCGTGAGACGACTAGGCCAGCTGTTAAGGCATTTTGACTATGGCGGGTGTAAATATGGGTGGTGAGGTATTTTGAGTTGCGTTATTTTAATGTAAAAGAGAGATTTGAAGTTAGGTTGAGTATTTTGGCGTGCGTAACAGGTTGTAAATTGAGTCGAGTAGTGGATTTATGGTTTTTAAACGTTTAGTCAAAATTCGTGTTGATTTGTTGAAGTTTCTGGATGCAAAGTGTCAACCATAGGTGTCGACCTTTGGCTACAAGTGTCAACCGGTCCGTGTAAAATTGACAGTAGTATCGACCGTGAGGGTCGACCTGCACGGACAGAGAGGATCAAGGTGTCGACCTGCGACAGCAGGTGTCGACCCCTCTCTAAAATGATGGTAGAAGTGTCGACCAGTGTCGACCGATGCAAATACTTGAGATAAAGGTAGTGTCGACCAGCGTTTGTCAGTGTCGACCGATGGAAAACTCGAAACCACTCAAGTGTCGATCGGCTCTTGCAGGTGTCGACTGGTCCCTTGATTTCTATGTTTTAAAAAATGAAGTTTTTTTAAACCGATTTTAAACGAGTTTCCGCTGCGATATTTATGCAAATTCTTTTGTAACACGTTTTGAAAAAAAAAGAAGAGTTTTTTTGAGTAAAAAAAAATAAAGTTTTCCAATTTATAGGAAATATTTAATGAAGGATATGAGGGATGGTGACGAGTAGTAGTTGGTAGCGAACTGGGAATCACAGAGGATTGACGGGTCGTTACAAAGTCAACCAATGGAACCACCAAATTAAGGAGATAAACCAAGAGCTTAGCACCCTAGTAACCAAGATGGGATTAGACAAATCTAGGAAGCTTCAAGAACATATGCTTAGGAGAAGATCTGAACCTCTAGGAAGGCAAAACTTACAACTTTCCAAAGCCGTCATAAATTTGAAGAACCCTGTGACATATCCAGACCATACTTTAGAGGAAACTCAAATAGAAATGAATATTTATCTTGGGTGGAAAGAGTTGACGAATATTTTGCTAATGGAGATTATTTGGAAAAGGGAAAGATAAAGCTAGCTTATAAGAAGTTAATCGATTATGGTAGCTCTTGGTGAAATAATTTTTTTGGCAAAAAGAGAGAGAAATGATGAAGATGAAATCTCCACTTGGAAATGGATGAAAAGGCTAATGGAAAAAAAAAATTTGCACCAAGGCCACAAGAACAAGACCTTTGGTATAAGCCAAACGTTCCTAGCTACCACCAAAAGAAGTACAACCCTTTGCCTACCTCAATCTCATGTGAACCGCCCTCTCCAGTAGCACAAACTCAAACCAAACGTGTTGAGGAAACCTTAAGTTAGGAGGATGACGAATTGGTAGAAATTATGAGTGAGGAGGAGGAAGAACCAATGGATAAGGAAGAATCTTTAAGTGAGGAGGAAGAGGATGAGGATGATGAAGAAGAGATCATCCATTCCGAGGAGGAACCATCACTTGAAATAGAAAATGCCTAATGAACTAAAGGATGATGAACAAGGGAAAAATCTAGGTGATAACTTTGTAGAACCTCTCACCCCAATTGAATCCACGAAAGACTTTGAAATTCTTAATCAATTTGAGGAATCTCCCCTTGAGGAAGTAAGTGAACAAAAGGTTGATGATCACCTTAAACCCCTAAAGATAAAATTCAAAACTGAAAACTTCCAAAATTTAAGAACTTTTAAGGATGTATTGTTGCATGATCCTTTTTATGCTAACCCTAGGAGGGAACTTATAGTTAAGGACTTTGATGAGCCAACCTATGCTATGGAGGGAACCTTTTTTTGCAAATTATACATTTATGCCTATCCCCCACATTCCACTAGAGTCTCATCTAATGCGTAAACTCTATCTTGACCCCTTTTTGAATCAAACTAAAAGTAAAGTTCATGTGTTAGAAAAGAATGATTTTTCCATTATTCTTTCATGGACTAAAAGAGAAAGAAGTCTTTCTAGAACCTAAGGGTATCCTAGCATTATAGAACCAAACTTTAAGAATGAATGGTCTAAAAAATTCTTAAGTGACATAACACCCTTATTTATTCCATCAAATAATTTTATTTTTTGGTTTTTTAGAATTGGATGGAATTTAGGTTATATTTATTTTGTTTTAAACTTTTATGTTGGCATTACCTTACAGAGCATGTTGTTATTGAAGACAATTATGCCAACACAACTTTTTATGATATTTCTACTTACTTCATTATAAATGTTTGTGATGAATATAACAATTATTTTATGATGAAGTTAATGTTTGAGAGTAAGAAAGTATATTTGATGCAAGATGTTTTGTTGAAGTTAAAAGCTATAGAAAATTATTGTAGTATCATCTCACGACATTATATTAGTAGATCCATAAAATTAGTTTATTTCTTGAATATTATGAATCTAGTTTTTGGATTTAGAATTATATGCTTCAAAACCACTTATTTTGGAAGAAAGGAAATTAATGGTAAGGTCAAGAATGAGTATTATGTGTGTCCTTACTTAAAGCAAGGGATGAAATATTTAAATTGGTTTTACATGTGTGTTAAGATATTAACTTTTTAGATTATAGATTCTAACTTGTTAACTAAAGTAAATTCTCTTGAACTTAATAGTTATAATGATCATTTTTCTTACCAAGTTAAAATTAGCTCACATGTTAGAAAAAAATTATTTATCTATTATATATTGTAAGGAGAAAGTAAAGATCAAATATAGAGTTTCATTACTTCTTGCTTATATTATCGACAACTATGGAATAACAAGGTAGTTACAACTTTTGCGACAAGATATGTGCTACCTAATAATCTACTTGCTTGGTTATTTAAGATTGGATGGTTAATAAATTGCTTTTATGAAAATCTTAAGTGAATTTTTAGGTATGATGCTTATAATTCTTCTTTGATAATTAACTTTGGAGATTATTTGAAAGATGATTCATTTTATATAGCACCTACTATATTGCATGTATTGTTACATCAATATTTGAAATTGAAATATTATGTAGTGGATGAAATTTGTAATAATTCCATAAGAATGGTTGTAATTTCCAATTTAAAATATATTTTCTTATGGAGATTAAATTTGTTGAATTTTGTAGTCATGATCTTTAAGAATGAAGAAATTGGAACTTGGCTTGAATGAGAGACACCCCTTCACTTCAACTTTGTATTAAAGTGGGGAATTGCCAAGAGAAATACCCTACAACAAATATCTTCCTAACCCATGACCAAGTTTTCTTGCTAATGCAACTATCTCTTTTGTACGCCACAATGATATATCTACCACTTAGTGATCAACCTTTTTTTTTATCCCGGAAAAGATAGAAGGAGTACAAAGGAGCACCCTTTGGATTTGAGAACAAATTTTCAAGAAGCCGGGGAGGATGATATGCCATGGAGAGCCATCACTCAATGAAAATAAGGTTCAAGCTTATTCTAATATAAGAATAACAAGATTAAATCTTTTCTATGAAATGTCATCTTTAAAGGCTTCGATTGTGGATCAAATGTACAAGGAAAGACTCAACCATGAAATGTGCTAGCTTGAAAGACAAGGAGAGGAAGTTCATCAAGCTCAAAAGAGGAAATTTGTCTTCCCTAAAAGCAACATGCAATCGAGCATTTTACTTGTTTTGGTTTTTGGCAAACAATTAGTCATTTTTGTATTTTGTTGGCAAACATTAACCTTGATGTAATTTAATTAAATGCATGCATGATTAGACATTAACATTAGATGAATGTTAGGTTAGATGGTGGCTTAGAATTGGTTGAACCAAAACAAAGAAAAGCATGCATGAATTGCATAGAAGAAGGCTCAACCGCGCACGCCAAGGGAGAGGCTAAAATGGCGCCGAAAGAAGAAGAGGACCACTGCCCTTTTTGGCCAAATTTTTCTGCATATTGGAGGTACATTGCTGGAGTTTTCGTTGTTGAAGACACATGGATGAATGACATGGCAAAAGCTAGCCATTGGATCAAGTTTTGAGACAAGCATCTCGGCCATCTAAGACCAAGTGCTGCCAACTCACCCGATTAGCACATACCAGCCATTCAAACGGCTCTTTGAGCCTCATTTCGAACCAGCACCCTTCAACCACCTTTAGGTCGTGGTTATTGGTGTTTATAAATAGTTGTGGATGAATGAAAATGATGTTGTTTTGCTTAGAAAAATCGAGTAGGTTTCTTCCTATCATTAAGGTAAGCCTTGGTTGTTAACAATCAAGAGTAGTTGCGCTTGCTATTGCTCACAAGTCAAAGGTTACATGTTGAGTCATAGTTCCATCATTCTCTCATCTTTTTTAAGAGTAGAAAAACATAAGAATGTGGCCAAAACCATTTCCTTTTGCTGTTATTTCTTCCCTTGGAAGGAAATGCTTATCGAGAGTTTTAATCTTTGCTGATCAAACATCTTTGAGTTGTTGTAGTATATCTTTTGGTCTGAAATGATCAAGGTCTTTTATTAATCCATCGCGAAACGTTGCTTGCAAATTTCATATCATTTGGACCTATTTTGAGGGAGTTATGCATTCTGAAAGTTGAGCCTAATTTGGCCAACTAGAAGATTCCAGCAAAGAGAAACTTCGATTGGAGTTGTTTGCGTATATTTTGATCCTTAACGTATTTTGCTTTAATATAATATTTCATATGCTGTTACTTCACTCTTATTATAAGCTGCACATGAAATTTCATTTAATTTGGAACTCATTTGGTCATCCAACTTATGCCGTTACCTTATCAGAATAGTTGTAGTAGTCAAACACTTTTTTCACTTTGTCCACTCAATCCAATAACACATATCCATTGGATGAACCTTTAAAGGAAAGAATGTATATTTTGACATGACTCAAATCCTTGTTAGCACCACGCCTAGCATGTTGATTATCAAATTCGTCACTCTCGGATTCCTCTTCAAAAACTTCACTAAATTTGTTTCTCCTCCTTGGATCTTTGGGCCTTCTTCTAGGAAAAGAGTTTCAAGGAACCCCCATAAGTTCATTACTCATTTCAATTATCCATTGATTTATGTTATCAAACTTATTATTTAGCTCATTAATTTGTCCTTGCTAACTAGTTTCACTAACACTCGGGTTAGGTGCCCTGGGTGGTAGGCTACTAGTATTCTGACTTTGGTTAAAGGTAACACCACTTCTTGTCATTTTTTTAGTCAACCAAAATACACAAAAAACACAACAAAGAAAGCAAAGAAAGACCAAATCTCTGATAGCAAATGATGTGCTTCAACTTCAAGAACAAAAACACAAGCACAAAAGTCCTTAGCAAAATAACAGTTTTTGGCTGAGAAGGACTCAAACTCCAAGATGTACAAAATCATCAATTTAACTCCAAATGATCTGAAATTTTAACATATTCTTAGAAAGTGTCTTACTAGACGACCCTCGAAAAATCAGAGGCAAACTTGGCGTGTTTGAAACGTATGGTTGAAAGGCTGTTTGCTGGTCCGAGGAGGGAACAAAACAGCACCTCGCAGGTTTTGCTCATTTGTGGAAGAAGGACACTCCAACTAGCTTGCATGAAACTTAAATACAACCTTGCTCAAGATTCTACACGTCAATGAAGGGAAGAGGAAGGCTGCAACAAGAATATAACCATTTTGGCTCTCACAAAATGGAAACACAAAATCACTCTCGTTCTCGAATATGACTCCTCGAAGAGAAGAAAGGAAGAAGCTTCAAAGAGTTGTAAATGGTTCTATAAAATATCATGCAAAAAAATGCTGAAAAGAGGCTTTAAAGATGATTTAAATACCATTCCTTTTGTTATAAATTAGGGTTTGGATGATAGTCAAAGAAGGAGGTCAAAAGATGGGAGGTACTCGGCAACATGGCTTGGTGGAGTACAACATGGTTTTGCCATTTTAGGCAAAATCTTTTCTCTCTCCAAGGGTCACTTTCAAGTGGTCCCTCTCCTTAAAAAATGCAGCCCTGTTCTCGCCATCACATGTGCAACAAGTCCATGCTACATAATCACCATAAAAATACGAAAGTTGTGAAAGGAAAATTGAAAGTATGCTCGGGTTAAACTAATTGTCACAAGGAATACAAATGTAACGCCCCGAAAACCTAACCGCTTTCGGTTCGTTCACTGCTCTGGTACCACATCTGCAACGCCCCCGAATCGTCCCTGAACTCGGGGCCAACCGTACACTTAATCTTTTCCTCGATAAATTTCTTACAAAGTTTAAAACTTTTGGTTTCTCGACTTAAAACGACATTTTTGACAAATATTTAAAAATGTCGCAGTGGAAAACTTGATTAAAATCAGTTGAAATAAAAATTCACTTTTTAAGACATAAAACAAAGAAACTAGTCGACACCTGTAAACGCCTGTCGATACCTTAATTCTCTTTGCTCGTCCTGGTCGATCTTTGCTGTCAACACTTCTACGCACATAACAAGAAGCGGTCGACACCTGCCATCCGTGGTTGACACTTCAATTCTCTCTGCCCGTATAGGTCGAACCCCGTGGTTGACACTCTGACTGATTTTACACTAACCGGTCGACACCTACAGACACCGGTCGACACTTTACTCTTCTCTGCTCGTACAGGTTGAACCCCGCGATCGACACTCTCACCATTTTTACACTAACCAGTCGACACCTAAAGACTCTGGTCGACACTTTCTTTCTCTCTATCACTCGTAAGTTGACCCTCGCGGTCGACATTTGTTTAGTTTGGTTGACACCTACGCATACTGGTCGACACCTTGCACCAACAGCTTAAAATAAACATTAGATCCAACATAAGAACAACAACAAAAACCCCCGATTGATTAAACCAGAACGTAAAAACCTGTATTTTGAATACAAATTTCTCCAAGTAGTTTCAAAACATGACAATACACCAATCCAGACTAATATCGTGCCAAACAAACCCATACCCTCAAATTCTATACCCTTGACTTATACCTCACAAAATACAACACAAAAGCAACTACCATCTAACCTCGCTTGACGAGTTAGGCCGCTGTGATGAACTCCACCTGCCGGCACATGGTAGCACGCCGCCAGCCACCTACGCATCCTTCCTAGGTTCTCGTAACTCACCAGCAGAAATCTCTACAGCTACACCACAGAACACACAACATAAGCCTAACACTCAGTAAGCAGTGCAATATGAAACGTAAAACCGACAATGCAATCCTATCACACGCAGTCTCTACACTCAAGCTCATGTTGTCACAACTCTGCGACGCGTGGTGTAGACGGGCTAGGGTGAGAGTGAACCACGTGCCACGCTACACTCTGACACGTCGCCATCGTCTCAGATCCCACAGCAACGAGGCCCTCAAGCCACACACATGCTTCGCGACGGCCGAGCCGGCCCACTCCCCGAGCAGGATCTGCGACTAGTGAATCACCGGCCTACTACTCGAGAAAGATCCACGGCGCCACCGTCTATCATTTCGCGACAGGCCAACCGGCCAACTCCTTGAGCAGGATCCGCGACTAGTGAAGCATCGGCCCACTTTCTGAGCAAGATCCACGGCGCCACCGTTCATCATCCTCATCGTCAACATGTACACACCGCATGACGGACCAGCCGACCCACTCCTCGAGCAGAATTCGTGGTTGGTTCGCCACCACTTACTCAAAACATGATCAAAACTATTTTCGTATACTTTTTAAAACATGATGCATGTCAAACAATACGCACGCACATCATAATCAAACAATCACACTCTTAATGTTCCTCGGTGTAGGCCCACCTGGGCAAAGCACATTCATGTACTACTTACACTACTTACCTGGCGTCCTTAGCTTCTGAGGTGCTTGTTTCATCAAAAATCTACTCAACCTACAACAGAAACCGTTTTTTGTCAAAACTCATCCCAATATTCTACTCACGCACTTAACCACCATACTAGCACAACACTTCACGAACCCAACTCACTAACCCAACTCGGCTCAAAATCAGCTTAAACTTTCAATGCGCATAACTTTTGCGTCGGTTGTCAGAATCACTAGATTCAGCGACTAAACGCTCCCCTGATAACCTAGTTTAACATACCAAAGCAGAATTTAAAACAATTAACCGTAACTAGGTTAAAACTCCCAAAAACAAAATCCAATTTCACACTAAAATGCCCAAAATTTCTATTCTCGGTTCTGTAACACCCCGAGAACCCACACGTTCCTGGTGCGCTCACTATGTCTACACACTATGACATATAGAGACCTGACGCGAACTTAGTTAATTTAATACCACTTTCATTTTCAAATCATATTCAAAAGAACATTTGTAAGTATACAAATTTTTGACTCGATTCAAAAACGACTCGCGCTCCAAAGAGGGAACATGTAATGCTCAATATAAATACGCAACGAAAAAGGACAATTTAAAAGAGTTTAGAGTTAAAAATAAGACGACAAGACTTGAAATTCTAGGAAGGAGTCCAACACACGCCTCGCGCTACTCGACTCAGTGTCGCGCGCTCGAGTAGCGACACCGTGCGCCAACTCGACACCACCGCATCACGCGCATGCCCACAGCGCCGCGTGCCCCACGCACCCAGCCTCCATGCAACACGTCCGCACGCACGCCTTCACCCGACGTCGCACGACCCGTGCACATTCGGAGGTCCGCGTGCCCCGTGCGCCTGCGATCACGCCACTCTCCCGTGCACACCACCACTCTTTTTGTCACGACCCATTTCCCATGGCGCATGAAGGTAAGGGCTAATGGGCCAAAGGTGAGGAGGAGCCGGGCTACTCCTCGGGCGCGCAGCAGCAAGATGGACGCAGCCCATGTAGGCGCGCGGCAGCCAGAGGTGCGCGGCAGCCAAAGGGGCGCGGCTTGCAATGGGCGTTCAGCAGTTCTGCGCGCGGCCCTCAAAGGGGGCACAAGGTGCACAACCCATGAGGGAGACATTGGTCAGAGGGCTGATCCGTACAATCATACGAGAAAGTGTCGAAATGACTAAGTGTTGGGCGAGACATTTAGTGTGCGGCAGTTACAATGCACAAGGGGCGCATGCAGTACGCAGTGCGCGCAGCCGGGGCGGTATGCACCAGCAGAGCGCTAGAGTTATGAAGGCGCGCAGTTGGCGCAAACGGAGCAGACACAGTCTAGACGTGGCTTGGTGACAGCTGTTGGGGCGTTACAGCTTGTGGCATAGTCGTTGGCGCGCAGACATAGCCGTTGGTGGGTAGTTACACCTTGGCAGCTAACCGTTGGCTTGGGGCGTTACGACAGTGCCCGGTACAAGGCAGGCACTCTGGACGGACACGGCGTGCCGGGTAGGCGTTGGCGCAGGGTGCTGGGCGCAGGATGCAATCTTCACACAGGGCGCGCTGGGTAGACTAGTGACCTAGTCTTGGCGCACACGGCTTGCATTGATGGCGCGCACGCAACAGACATTGATGGGGCGCGGTAGACATCAATGTGGCGCGCACACAGCTAGTATTAAAGAGAGGCATCCAAGGGCATTAAGTGAAGGCTGTACATTGATATCCATGTAAGTTATGGCTGAGTCATTTGTGTATAAAAGCCTCATGAGCCACCAAGCTAAAGGAATCCGGGAAAAGAGTTCCTTAAGCTATTGTGGTGTGTCGTGAGCAAGTTGTTCCTAGTATTTTTGTTTGGAATAGAAAGAGGGTTGAGAGGTTTTGCTCCCATAAATATTTGTCTCATCTTCTAGTTACTTCTGAAAGCACCAACAAGGAGAAAGGCTGGTCAAGTCAGGGACTTGGCGCTGCACATCCCACCGAGAAGACGAAAAACTCTAGGGGCAAATTCGGGATGTGACAACTGGTATCAGAGCACGATCGTTCGGAACTACTGGAGATACAACACCATAATCATGGAGGCTTTTGAGCAAGGTCAAATGGAGGTGATCTTTGCAAGGCTCGGCAGGTTGGAGAGCTTTACCGGCATATCAATGGCAATGGCGGAGGATGCGCCATTATTAGTCGACCTTCAGTTATTAAGGAAGGAGCTCGAGGAGTTCCAAGCATTGACGGGGCGGACATGCGTTCTATCGAGCAATGGGTGGAGGCCACATTTGAGAGGATAGACAAAGAACTTGCTCGGACGGGCAAGGAAGTGGTTGGAGGCTCAAGCCGAAGATTAGCTACCTTGGTGGCACAATACAAGGTACCAAAGCCTAAACCTTACAATGGTAATCGCATTGCAAAGGAGTTGGAGAACTTTCTTTGGGACATGAAGCAGTACTTCGTGGCCGCTAGCATCAAGGAGGAAAGCCAAGTCATGATTGCAAGCATGTACTTGGGAGGAGATGTAAAACTATGTTGGCGCCGAACCAGAACCGGGAGCCACTAATTGACACATTTGAGGTGCTGGAAAGCGAGCTCAAAGACTGATTCTTACTTCTCAATTCGGAATGGACAGCGAAGGAGGCGCTAAGGAAACTACGGCAGACGGGCACAGTGCGCGACTACGTGAGGGAATTCAACTCACTACTACTCGACATCAACAACATGCATGACAACGATAAGCTATTCAACTTCATGACGGGGCTACAACCGTGGGCCAAAGCAGAGCTAAGATGACTTGGGGTGAAGGACGCGCTAACAGCCATTTCGGTTGTCGAGAGTCTTGTAGACTACAAGGCTGCTCCCTTGACTGAAAGAAGGAAAGGCAAGGAGGATAGGCGCGGAGATAAAGCAAGTGGAGGAGGCACGGACAAGGGCAAGGCGTTCCATAAAGCTTCAAATTCTAAAGGACCTGATCACTCCCAAAAGAAGAAGTCCACATGGTGCTTTATATGTGGCGGCTCCTACTATGCAAGAGAATGCCCGAGGTAGGAGGCATTATCCGCAGTACGCACGTAAGGGGGTGAATCCGAGGAGAAAGACAAACCTTGGGTGAATCCAATCCAGCTTGTCAATGCTATCTCTATTGGAGGCATGGGGCAAACACAAAAGGGGTTGATGTATGTCGATGTGAAGATCCAAGGGAGACGGATCCGCGCTATATTGGACACCGGGGCGACCAACAACTTCATCTCGAGCGAGAAGGTGAGAGAGCTTGGATTGGAGCTAGCCAAGAGTGACATGAGGATTAAGGCTGTCAACTAAGGGGCACAACCTCTTAAAGGTACGACTAAACCTTTGATGTGAGTGGGAGAGTGGCGGCGGGAGTGCCCACTCATGGTGGTCCTACTAGACGATTTTTAGCTTATATTGGGGCTCGAATTCTTCCGGCAAGCCAAGGCGATGGTCTTGCAACATCTTGGCATAGTGGTGATCCAAGATGACTTAGCACCGTGTATGGTAAAGACCGAGACACGCGGAGATAATATTATGCAGTCATCTCTTCAACTAAATGCGGGTCTTAAGAAGGGGGAGACTACCATTTTGGCGACGTTGAGGGAGGTCAAAGAGGACCAGACTAGCAAGGTGCCTAAAGAAGTTCTGTGAGTACTCGAGGAGTACAAGGATGTGATGCCATTGGAGCTACCAAAGAAGCTTCCACCAAGGCGTGGTATAGATCACAAGATAGAGCTAGAACCCAAGGCAGTTCCACCAGCACAAGCACTTTACCGCATGTCACCTCCGGAGTTAGAGGAACTACAGAAGTAATTGGACGAGCTGTTGTAGGCAGGTTACATCCAATTGTCTAAGGCGCCATATGGGGCACCGGTGCTATTTCAGCGAAAGAAGGATGGGGCGTTTCGGATGTGCGCAGACTACCGAGCGCTCAACAAAGTGACTATAAAAAATAGTACCTAATTCCTAATATAAGTGACAAGTTCGACAGATTGGCGAAGGTGACCTATTTCACCAAACTGGACCTACGATCAGGATATTGGTAGGTGCGGATCGCAGATGGTGACGAGGCAAAGACCGCTATGGTGTCACGCTACGGGTCCTACGAGTTTCTGGTTATGCCCTTCGGCCTAACCAATGCACCGGCCACGTTTTGCAATCTGATGACCGAGGTGCTATACGACTTTTTGGACCGCTATGTGGTGGTCTATCTGGATGATATAGTCATCTACAGTGAGTCACTTGAGGAGCACATACAACATTTGAGGCAAGTGTTTGAGCGACTACGGCAACACTCATTGTATGTGAAGCGGGAGAAATGCGAGTTTGGCACGGAGGAGATCAACTTCCTCAGCCACTACATCAGACGAGGTGAGATTCGCATGGATGGTCGTAAGGTAGAGGCGATCAATGGATGGACCGCGCCCACCAAAGTAACCGAGTTGAGATCATTTTTGGGTCTAGCTAACTACTACCGCAGATTCATTGCAGACTACTCAAGAATAACAAGCCAATTGATGGACTTGTTGAGGAAGAAGCAAACTTGGCAATGGACGGACTAATGTCAAGAAGCATTCGAGCAACTCAAGAGGGCGGTGTCTTCCGAACCAGTGTTGAAGTTGCCAAATTTTGCATCACCATTTGAGGTGCATAACGATGCGTCGGACAGGGCTATTGGAAGGGTTCTAACACAAGACGGTTATCCAGTGGCATAGAGAGCTGCAAGCTCAAAGTGGCGGAAGAGAGGTATTCGGCTCACGAGAAAGAAATGGTGGCGGTAATTCATTGTCTTATGACATGGAGGCACTATTTATTGGGGACCAACTTTGTGGTGGTGACGGACAATGTTGCCAACACATATTTCCAGACGTAGAAGAAGTTGTCGGCTAAGCAAGTATGGTGGCAGGAATTCTTAGCCTAGTTTGACTTCACTTGGTTGCACAAGGCGCGCACCGAGTATAGGGTGGCCGATGCCCTGAGTCGAAAGACACACGAGGAGACCGTGACTTCAATCACTAAGATACAATCTAACCTCGTTGATGAAATCAGGAAAGCTACAAAGGAGGATCCAGCATATATTCGGGTGGTAAGCCAAGTTAAAGAAGGCTTGGTCCGAAGATATTGGCTAGAGGACGGCTTGTTGAGAGGTCGAGGTAACCAGATACTTGTTCCAAGTGCAGGAGGGATACGACAACACATATTGAGGGAGACTTATGACACCCGATGGGTGGGCCATCCGGGCGTTGAGCGCATGACAACACTATTGGGTCGTACTTATAAGTGGCAAAGAATGAGGGAAGACGTAGAGCTGTACGTCAAAACTTGTCTAGTGTGCCAAGTACACAAGACGGAAAGGAAGAAGGAAGCCAGGCTACTTTAACCTCTCCCAATCCCGGAGAAGCCGTGGGATTCGGCTTCAATGGACTTCATCACGAGCCTTCCATCAATCGGTGGGTGGGAACAATCATGGTCGTGGGGGATCGGTTCTCCAAGTATGCTATATTCATGGGAGTGACAAAGGGGTGCTCGGCACATGACGCGGCGGAGCACTTTCTAAAGGGAGTGGTGAAAATATTTGGACTCCCCCATGAGATCATCAGTGACAGGGATCCAAGTTTCACGGGCAAGTTTTGGACAACGTTGTTCAAATTATTAGGGACGGAGCTCAAGTTTTCAACAGCAAATTATCCTCAAACCGACGGGCAAACGGAACGCACTAATGCAATACTCAAGGATTACTTGCGGCATTTCTTGTCTGCTACTCAAAGGAATTGGTTGGAGCTATTGGATGCTGCCCAATTTCTTACAACATTAGTGATCGTACAAGGAAGGGAGGAGCGCGGCTCTTGCCTGACCGCGTATCAATATGGCTTGGACCGGAAAGAGCTTATCGAGCAAGCCTGAGATAGCTTGGCAAAGGCGTAACGTCGAATGAAGAAGTATGCTGATGGGAGAAGGAGGATGCTGGAGTTCAAAGAAGGAGACAAGGTTCTCTTGAAACTCACTCCACAACTATGAAAGAAAGTCAAGGATCGGGGATTCCACAAGGGGCTACTTCCAAGATATGAGGGGCCATTCGTGGTTTCCAAGAGAGTTGGGTCGGTGACCTATCGATTACAACTTCCGGAGAGGCTCAAACCTTATCCGACCTTCCATGTAAGTTTCCTTAAACCTTATCATCAGGGGGATCGGCCACAATTGCAAAGAGCACCACCCGGGGTGCGAGTGGAATTCTCAAAGAGAATCACCAAAATCCTTGATCACCCTACCATGCGGGGCAACAAGAAGGATGAGCGGCGGGAATTCTTAGTGCAGTGGGAAAATGAAGAGTATGCCACATGGGAGAAAGACATCAACGTATGGCAATTCGAGGGACAGATCACCGACTACCTAGCTTAGGTGTCGACGAGGCCGTCGATTTCATTCGGTAGGGGTGGATTGCACGCCCCATTTCCCATGGCGCATGAAGGCAAGGGCCAATGGCCCAAAGGTGAGGAGGAGCCGGGCTACTCCTCAGGTGCGCAGCAGCAAGATGGGCGCGACCCATGTATGCGCGCGGCAACCAAAGGCGCGTGGCCTGCAGTGGGCATGCAGCAGTTGGGCGCGCAGCCCACAAAGGGCGCACAAGGTGCGCAACCCATGAAGCAGACATGGGCCAGAAGGCTGATCCGTACAATCATACAAGAAAGTGTTAAAATGACTAAGTGTTGGGCGAGACATTTAGTGTGCGGCAGTTACAATGCACATGGGCGCACGCGGTGCACGCAGCCAGGGCGTTATGCACCAGCAAAGTGCTAGAGTTATAAAGGCGCGTAGTTGACGTACACGGAGCAGACATGGTCTGGACCCGGCTTGGTGATAGCCGTTGGGGCGTTACGGCATGTTGCATAGCCGTTGGCACGCGGATGTAGCCGTTGGTGGGCAGTTACACCTCGGCAGCTAACCGTTGGCACGGGAGTTACGAGCGCGCCTGTACACGGCAGAAACACGAGACGGACACAGCGTGTCGGGTAGACGCTGGGCGCAGGATGCAATCTTCACACGGGGCGTGCTGGGCACACTAGCGACCGAGCCTTGGCGCACGTAGTTTGTATTGATGATGCGCATGCAGCAGACATTGAAGGCGCGCACGCAGCAGACATCAATATGGCGCGCAGCAAGAGGGCGGCAGACATTCATGGCGCGCGCGCGGCCGGTATTGAAGAGAGGCATTCGAGGGCATTAAGTGAGACTGCACATTGATGTCCAATGTAAGTTATGGCTTGGCCATTTTATGTATAAAAGCCTCATGAGCCACCAAGCTAAAGGAATCCGGAAAAGGAATTCCTTAAGCTATTGTGGTGTGCCGTGAGCGAGTTGTTCCTAATCTTTTTGTTTGGAATAGAAAGAAGGTTTGGAGGTTTTGCTCTCGTAAATACTTGTCTCATTTTCTAGTTACTTCCGCAAGTACCAACAAGGAGAAAGACTGGTCAAGTCGGGGACCTGGCGCCGCACATCGCACCTAGAAGACGAAAAATTCTAGGAGCAAATTCGGGGTGTGACACCCTTCGCGCTTCGCCGTGCACACCTTGACCTATTCCATACCCTCTCAACTCCCCGACCTTTCTCCCGAAAATTCGGCAGACTAATGCCTAAAAACTGGCTATCCCAAAATTCAAACCTTGTACATAGTTTACCAGAAAATTTCAAAATAAAATATCCATCTATCAAACTATCCAGAGAATCCCCATAACAAAATCGAAGTTTAAAGACAATGAAATCCATCAACTATAAATGAAGAAAGTACACAGTATAGAACAATGACATACTCCAACATATAAAAGTACACACTCATCTTCAAAACACCACAAACGCTCTATACAATCCTGTACAACCGACGCCTATACGAATTCATCTGACAACATAATTATCCTGACACAAAGCAATAGCCCGAGTAAATCTCACCACCAACTACCATCTCCACGGGGCGGGTCGCCATAACAATCCGCCGTCTGGTACCTCGGTCGCGCGCCGCCAACAGTCATACACCTCAGCACTAGGCTCTCGGGGCTCAACAGCAACAACGTCTGCACCTACACCACAGATTACACATCATAAGCCTAACGCTCGGTAAGTAATGCGATATGAAAGTAAAAATCAACAATGCAATCCTATCACATGTAGTCTCTACACTCACGCTCATCTTGCCACATCTGTGACGCGTAGTGCAGCCGTACTAAGGTGAGAATGAACCTAGTGCCACCCTACACCCTAACACGTTGCCACCGTCCCAGACTCCCCAGCAACAAGGCTTACAAGCTACACACATGCATCACCACACAGCAACCATGTCAGGGTGAGGGTGAACCTCGCGCCACACTACACCCTTACGCGTCGCTCCCGTCCCAGCCTCCCCAGCAACGGGGCCACAGTTGCCACACACACACATTTTGCGACAGCCCAGCTGGCCCATTCCTCGAGCGAAATCTGCGACTGGTGTTGCACCGGCTTACACACCAACAGGATCCACGGTACCACTGTCCATCATCTTCACTGTCGACACATATACGCCGCGTGACGGCCCTGCCGGCCCACTACTCTAGCGGAATCCACGGTTGGTTACACACTGGCCCACACACTAGTAGGATCCGCGGTACCACAGCCACGCGTCTCACCACTTATTCAAAATATGTTCAAAACCATTTTCGTTCCCTTTTTAAAACATGATGCATGTCAAACAATACGCACGCACATCAGAATCAACAACATAAATCCTAAAGTTCTACGGTGTAGGCCCACCTGGGCAAAACACATGCATGTACTATTACCTAGCCTCCTAAGCTTACTCGACACACAGCCTGTCAAAACGCCTCCACCTAAAACATGAAATATTGCCCATCAATCTTCGCATCAAAATTCACTAAATATGCTAATAATCATATGGTTCAACTAAATCCATGAAATTTCAACTAAAATGAGTCACTAATTCAGTTCGGCTGAAAACCTGCTTAAACTTTGGACGTACATAACTTTTGCGTCCGCTATTGGAATCGAGCGATTCAAGAGGCTACACGTTCCCTTATAAACCTAGTTTAACATACCAAAACAGATTTTAAAATGATAAACTGCATCTAGGTGAAAAACATCAAAAACGTAATCTGCCTTTTAACAAAAAATTCCACGTTTTCAGTTTTTTAACAAAACTCACTCAAATCTCGTCTTACGCACTAAAATCCTCAACACTAACATCACATGTCATGAATCCATTAAAAAAACGCTCCCTAATCTGACTCGGCATAAATCTCGATATAAGCTTCCGACGCGCATAACGTTTGCGTTGGTTATCGGAATCAAACGATTCCAACGGACAAACGTTACTCTAACAACTTAATTTAACCCAGTAAAACAGAATTTAAAACGAATAACCGAAGGTAGGCCGAAACTCCCAAAAACAGAATCTATTTCTACACAAAACAAAATCTAGATTTTGACGTCAATTCAATTCCACAAATTTCTATACACAATCAGCCACATTTAACTCATTTAAGCATAATCAACTCAGAAATCAGAAATTCGAGCACCAACCAGAATTTTGGCTCAACCTCCCACGCTATGTCTTCTCCTCCTTTTCGGACATTTTCAGCCCACAACACTCTCACACACGCAGACCCTCCACATCCGACACAACACTCCGCAATTTGCATCAAAAGCGGAGAGAAAAAAATCGAACATCAAGCTCGGCCGAACTGCACTGGATCAAAGAGCTTACCTTTGGTTTTCAACTCGGGAAAAGCTGCACCCCCACCTCCACTTAGCTCATCGGAGCTCCCGGCACACCGGTGTCATTCTCTGTCATCGACCGTCGGCCGCTCGCTCTACGGTTCCCGCTTTCCCTCTCGGTCTCTCTCTCTCGTCCTCTCGGTGTTCAGCAGCCGAATGGCTTCTATTCGAAGCCATTTGGTTGTTTTAAAAAAAAGAAAAATTAAATTAAATTAAATAAATAAAATTTATCAAAATGCCCTCACGTGTTTTAACCGTCCTTAATTTCGTTACATTCGCATCCTTTCGACTTAAAATTTTTGAAAACCGTCACTAAATTTAGATTATGAGTTTTATAAATTAATTTATCCCTTAAAATATTCTTCGAAATTCCAACCGAACTTAATTAAAAATTTCAGAAATTAGATTTAAAATCTGAAATTTTCAGGGTTATTACAGGTTCTCTTCACAAAACTCACTCAATCACTCAACAATCCATCACACTCTAACATATTAAGTATAATTTAACTACCGTTGGAGATTTCGAATTCAGAAACCCGAATTGCACGGTGCATTCTCTCTGATATTCTTTAATTTTTGGAACTCCCTCATCTCACCCACTTCAAACCGTTAATCCCCTATTAACCGTTCTAAATTGTAGCATAAACCTTCAGAAACCAAAATGAAAACTCAACCCTAGATTATCGATCAACAGAGTAGAGGAGAGGAAGAGATTACCGGGGAGAAAGAGGGACCGTGTTCTGCACGTGGATGGGAGGAGGAAAAATCGGGAGCGGCGAGTTTCGATTGCCAGCAATGAGGGAGACGAGGCGTGCACGGGAGAGGAAAATGGGGTCCTCTTCTTTTCTACCGAGGGGAACGAAAGAACAAAGAATGAGAGTGGCTTCTGCTGAAGCCACTATGGTTCTTTTATTATTATTTTTTATAAATAATAATAATAAAACTAATTACTATATCGCTCTTACATTTTAATCTTTTAGCCAAATGGCTATTCAATCTGTTTTCGATTGGATTCCTAAAATTTTCTTTTCTTCATTAATCTCGAAATAATCTTTTATCTACTAGTACAAATTCTCTGCTCTCGATTCCGACCAAAACTCTGCCATTTACTAATATGAAATTCTGAAAATTAATTTACAGAAAATCCCGGGTGTTACAACAAATTCCTCCTTCAATTCTTGGTTTGGCCGAAGAGTACTCCCATGAAAGTAAACAGAAGGGCTTCTCTATGTCTTGGGTCTTGGCTCCCACCTCAAGTCTTCAAAATAACATTTACCTACAAAAAGAACACAATTGTTAGATGGTGGCTCGATCGAGACCAAGGATTTAGCTTGTTATCCTGTCATGGCTCCTCTTGCCACGTCAATGTCTCGCAAGAAGGGACTATATATCTCTGAAGAGGAATGCAAAAAGAACAATGAGAATACTCATCATTGAAAAACTATTATTATCCTCCATGATTCTTATTTGGGAAAAATATGTTTTTGGGTTGACCGTCTAACTTAGCCGTGTATCTTGTACTACACTAAATGCATGATAAAATAATGTTATCATTTTATTTCTAGAAAACAATGTCAGAAGAATGAGTACAATATTTTACATTAAAAATAAGTTCCTTTTCTATCTTTAAAATCTATTGGTGGATTTAATATTATGAAAATTCTTTTTACCATTGTAAAACAAACTTCTCAAGACGCCAATGTGATAGCTATCGAAAACATTGTTATATGCATAGTTATCTATAAATAAAATAAGCTTCTATCGTTTTTTATAAAATAATTTTTGTGAAAATAACATCACTCACAAACCTACACGTTAAATGTTCACAAGGTGTGTAGAAAAATGACAAAGATCTGTAAATTTAGAATGTGATATATGTTTTAGATAGTGAGAAAACAAGAGGTTTGGCTTGAAAGCAAACTTTCAGTGACCACGACGGACACTGAAAATGGGTTGCTGGTTTTGAAGAAACTTGAGTAGATTGCATTGATTTTGTCGCTTTCCCCAGTTAAAAGCCTGTCAAGATTATGAATTCAATGGTTGTTTCCTATAAACTTGAGAAATGGCGATAAGCTTGTGTTTCATCTTCAGCTTTCTCCTCCCCTGTGCATCTGGGCATCAAACAATTCTACCTGAATCAGTTAATATCAGTTCAATCTTGTTAAATCCATTTTGGGTTTTCTGTTCCAGCTGATAAAATCCATGAAATTTCAAAACCTTTTCCCTCTTTTCGAATGGAATAGAAGTTTTGTACACTTATTTTGATTTTCTTGGGCTCTAAGAGCCAGAAATTATTGTGAAAATTCATGGCTAATGATTAATTATTCACACACACACACACATATATATATATATATATATTATATGTTTTTTGTTGTTATGCTCTATTAACGGAGGTTATTGTGTCAAAAGTCTCTAAATAAATTGACATATAGAAGTAGAAGTCATAGTTCAAGAATTGACTTTAAGATTAAGTCAATTGCACGAAGGAATAGAAAGTTGTCTCAATTTCAATTCCAAGTTAACACATACCCTAAAAATAGAAAATGTTGACAAATTAAATTATTTAGTATAATGTTAATTAAAATTAATTTCATTGTAATTATCCATGAAATAAAAGGTAAAAAGGTAATACAGAGGAGAGAAAATGGCCAATATAGTCATTTGTGGTTAAATTTAATTTAATTTGTCATTTGAACATGCTAAAAACTCATGAGAGAGAGTGAAAGAAGCTTGAAGGGTGAAAGCCCCGTGAGGAGAGAGAGGAACAAAGGAATAGTAGGAGGAAGAATCTTGTAAAAAAGTAATTTCTTCGTTGTATTGAAAAAAGTAATATGATATAAAAATCTTGAGACGAGATCCAATTTGAGGTAAGCTCTTTTTTGCTCTGTAATTTAATATGTGAGAGTTTGATCAATGGATTATAAATTTTAGAAGTTTTTTTGTCTATATTGCATTAGTTTGATGTATTATACACTATAAATAATCTTTTAAACAAGAAAAACATATTTTGATGACAAATCAAAGGAACCTGAATGGATTTCGAGTGTGAGTTTCATAACTAGCAAAAAAACACTGGTTGGCTGTCATAATCTGACTTGAGATTAATTTATAATAATCACAATTTGAGTAATAGAACGTAACTTGAAAGAATATGAAACGCGTGGCATGTTAAAATGAAAATATATGAAATACGTGGAATGTTAAAATGAAAATTGTTTTATTGGAGCATGTGTGTGGTGACTCAAAAATCCTCTGTGACCTCCGGTTCACTACCAATTAATTACGTGTCACCGTCCCTCATATTTTCTACCATTAATTTCTTAAAAATTGGAAAGCTTTACTTTTTTTTTACTCAAAAGGATTTTTTTTTTTTTTAAACGACTTTCAAAAGAGATACATATAAATACCACAACGGAAACTCATTTAAATTCAGTATAAGCAAACTTCACCATTTTAAAATACAGAAATGCAGAGATCGGTCGACCCTTGTAAGCACCGGTCGACACCTAAGTCTTCTCGGGTTTTTCCATCAGTCGACACCGTAGACACCGATCGACACTTTTATACTCTACATAGAGAGCGGTCGGCACCCGTTACCGCAGGTCAATCCCCGCAGTCGACATTCTCGCAGACTTTACATGGACTGGTCGACACCTGTAACCAGGGGTCGACACCTGTTTCGGCTCTGCCTGTCACAGGTCGAGCCTCGCGGTCGACACTCCCTTTACATTTACACTGATCGGTCAACACCTCTCGACTTCGGTCGCCACCTCACACCAGAATCATTGAAATCACACCAGTTCGTTCGAATACGCACGACAACCATTACCCTATCACAACCATAAAGTAGAAACCCATATTTTGACAACCAAATTTTTTCATGCAAGTTTCAAAACGACACACGACGAATACCCCTCGACTAAATCCACGAAGTAAAAGCTTAGATTCTGAAAACATAATTTCAAAACATTTATATCCCAATAATCCATGGTACCCTTGGTGCACCACCTAAACTCCTCAAAAACCTATACTACTCTATTCAACTCAAAACACTTACAAAATGTCACTCTCTTTACTCGCTATGGTCGTGTCGCCCCCAACATTTCCCTGCAACGGCATGCGACACCTCCCGCCAACTCCGACCCAGGCCTGCTCATCACCTAGCAACTCACCTGACAGCGCGTCGTCATTTACACCAAGGAACACAAAATGTAAGCCTAATGCTTAGCAAGTATGAAAACATGAACACGAAAACCAATGCAAAACCCAACCCCTACTCATGCAGTTTCTATACTCAACTCCATTTTCTTTTTATTTCGTTATTTTTATCTTTCACTTTTCGGTGTGAGTCAAAATCATGATGCATGACAATCACAATGCACGACTCCATAACAAAACAACCAAACGACGATCAAAGCAAACAAACAAGCAAACAAGCAACCAAACAATCTTACCGTTACATAGCGTTTGCCCGAAAACAAATCACATACATTCCACCACTTACCTGGCATTCTCGAAATCCTTTCGCGTTTCGTGACTTGGTGCTCTAACTGGAATACCTATAAAATTGCACATCATCAATTCTAATTCATCAAATTCATTACTCCATAACTTAAAAGTTCTAACTCACATCAAACCCAAACTCTTCAATAAACCCAAAACTCCACACAATTTCCGTCCGAATTTGGAACTTCACAACTTCTTCAATACTCGTCCGAATTGGACGATACAAAATACTACGGGTTCCTAAGGATGCTTAGTTTTCCATGGTCACATCCATTTTCCATTTGGATGTCCACAACTTAGCCGAACAGACACCGTTCCAAAACTCACGTACACGGTCAATAAATCAATCTTCCTCATCAATTCTCGTAATCTACTCATATTTCTATCATAAGCACCATTACACAGATAGAATCCAACTCTACGCTTAACTTCTCACATTACCCTCTTAGGTTTTCACTAATTCGACCTATACCCTTGTCAAACCTGGTTTCGCCACTAATAACACCAACACACTAACTAACTACGCAAAGCTAACGAGAACTTACCGTAGATTTGGATGAAAGGAAGGAGAATCGACCGCCGACCACTTCACGCGGGAGAAGAAGAAACGAGAGAGAATGA
>CM039525.1:11707903-11947293 GCA_022433055.1 Begonia peltatifolia | reverse complement strand
GGCAGAGTTTTGGTCCGAGAGGGGGGGGGGCACCGACGGTACGCTCCCTTTATTTTTATTTTTATTATTATTATTTATTTAACTCATAATTACCAAATTGCCCTCGTCCTTAAATCGTTTCACAGTTTCATGATTTCGTCCGAGTCTGGTTAAATTCTTAAATTTTTCTCTCCACCATTAGCCTTAAAATAAACTTTCACTTAAGGGCCGAAATTTTTCGTTATTAATTCGGACCAAAACTCTGCCGATTAAAACTTACGGAAAGTCGACACAAATTTCTAACGAAAAGTTTTCGGGTATTACAGTGTGAGTTTAACTTCAATAACTACTGTTGGACTGAAAGGATTAAGTTTTATGCAGTAAAAATTTTGTAAATTTAAAATTGGTTGGGTTGGATTTTAATTAAAACTCTACTATTTTTGCTAATGACGCTAAGTAGATCTTAGAGTGGCAATTTGTAGAAAGTTACAAAAAAAAATGTTACAAACCCTTTAAAGTATGTGGTCATATAATAAAATTGGATGACAAATGTATGATGTCATGTATCACTTTAAACCTAGTGACTACTTAGTGTGAAAGAGTAATTAGAGGGTAAATATGGTTAGCTAATCATGATAATATTAGAAACTCACTTAAGATTAAGTAAAATTAATTAGTTTAACCCAAGTATATTTAAAAAAATTTAATCATGGTATTTTTTAAAATAATCATGGACGGAAGGTTCAAATGGTAAATTTGAAAAATAAAATAGACTAACAGGTAATTTTATCCATGGTGCACTCTAGAAATACGAAGAATGGCTAAGTATCGACCATTTTTGGGCTTATCAAAAGGGAAGAAAAAAAAAGAGAAAGAGAAAGAAGAGAGGGAAAAAGGGAATTAAAGAGCAAGGAGTTGGAATTGACTTTCCAACCTTGAAGCAAACTTGTTCCTATCTTCAAGAGGATTATTTTGAACTAAGAATCAAATCTTGAAAGTGAGTTAAAAAAGAGATTAATAGTGAGTGTTGTGTAAACTATGTTGATCATTGCATGCTTTAGATGAACGGAGTTGCGTTATGAGATTATATGTTGAATTCATTGGTCAAATGTTGATGTTGATAAGTGTTGAATAGTTCATATATGTTGTATAATTGGTGTAGCATTAGTAGATTAACATGCTTAATGTTTGTTAAAATAGACTAAAAATATCGATTTAGAGGATTATATAATCTGAATATAATCTTAAATTGAATTTTGAGAATTTTGGTATGAAATGCATACTCAAATTAAAGCAAACAAGGATAAGAAGCAGACGCCCCATGTGCAGAAGAGAAGCCCAAACGAGTAAAATAACAAGAAAAATGTCTCGGGATCTGGTTTATAGAGTCATAAGTAGATACACAGAGATATAAGTGAGGAAAAATGTCTCGCGAGTGGGTTTCGAGATTTCATAACTAAATATTAGGAAGAGATTTTGTAACGCCTAGGATTTCCGTTAAATGGATTTTTAGAATTTCGTATGGATAATCGGTGGAGTTTTAGTCCGAATCGAGAGCGGAGAATTTCTACCATTAAGTAAAAAATTATTTTGAAACTAATGGACTTGAGAAAATTATAAGATTTCGATTGAAAACGAACCAAATAACAGTTCAGTTAAAAGACTTATAATTGAGGGCGAAATAGTAATTAGTATAATTATAATAATATAATTAATTTTAATAAAAGAAAAGGGGAAGGAAATATAAACCCCCTCCCCCTCGGTGAATTCTTCTCCTTCTTTCCCCATGCAAGAAAACCCACTTCAATGATTTCTCCTTCAATCGACGATCTTCCTTCATTGATCTTCAATCTATGGTAAGTATTAGTTAATTCTTAGTAGATAGATGATCTTTTAGTTGTCTTGAGCGATAAAAGTGAAGTTAAGGGGAGTATTGGGTAGTTTTGGTGAAACCTATGAGAGAGATACGAGATTTTGAGGGTTTGTAGTTGATTTTATCCTTGTAGTGGTGTTTAAGCAGAAAGTAGGAGTAGATTACGGGATTTTATGGAAACAATTGAGCGTCTCGGTAGTCGAATACTCAGATTACGAAACGGTTTCCGTTCAGCCATATTTGGCAAAGTTGTAAGTGTTGGATTAGGAATTGAAGTAGACTGTTAAGAGTTAGACGAGGGGTTTGTAGCATTTCAAATTGTCTAAATCAGATGAGTATTGTGATAGTTACAAATTTAGAATGGTAGTCGGAAATAGAGTTGGATTTTTGATTTAGTTAGATTAGTTATTAAAGTGTATTTCCCCTTAGAGTTTTATGAGTTGGACGAAGTGGGATTAATTGATGCATGATTTTATAGGTTCTCTAGTTAGCAAGTCATATACAAAGTACGAGTTGCTAAGTACGCCAAGTAAATAGTGTAAACAAGTTGCTAAGTACGCCAAGTAGGTAGTGTAAGTAGTGCAGTAGTTGTTTTGCCTTCGGGCCCTCCCCCTCGGTGAATCCTTCTTCTTCTTCCCCCACGCGAGAAAACCCTCTTTGACGATTTCTCCTTTAAGCGACGATCTTCCTTCATCGATCTTCAATCTACAGTAAATCTTAGTTAGTTCTTTGTAGATAGATGATCATTTAGTTGTCTTGAGCGATAAAAGTGAAGTTAGAGAGAGTATTTGGTAGTTTTGGTGAAATCTATGAGGGAGATACGAGATTTTGAGGGTTTGTAGTTTATTTTATCCTTGTATTGGTGTTTAAGCTAGAAGTAGGAGTTGATTTCAGGATTTTATAGAGAAGAGTGAGCGTCTGCATAGGCGAATACTCAGATTACAGAATGGTTTCCGTTTGGCCACATTCGGTGAAGCAGTAAGTGTTGGATTAGGATTTGAAGTAGACTGTTAAGAATTAGACGTCCTTAGGGGTTCGTAGCATTTTGAATCGTCTAAATCAAAAGAGTATTATGATAGTTATGAATTTCCGAAGGATAATAGGAAATAAAGTTGGATTTTGGGTTTAGTTAGATTATTTGTTAAAGTATTATTCTCCTTAGAGTTTTATGAGTTGGACGAAGTTGGATTAATTGATGTATGGTTTTATAGGTTCTCCAGTTAGCAAGCCATATACAAAGTACGAGTTGCTAAGTACGCCAGGTAAGTAGTGCAGTAGGTGTTTTGCCAGATTTACAGCACAGTTCGATAGGATGCATGCATGTTTACTTTATGTTATTCTTTAGTAAATATGCATCATGGTTTTAAAATATGAGAACAAACGAAAATGAATTTCCATGTTTTTACAGAATGAAACAGTAGAATGATATGTGATAAATGAAATGAGAAAATACGTAAGAAGATAATAAAGAAGGGGTTGAGTGGTATTGTCTCCAGAGGTGGTGTAACGCTCCGAGAATCCTCCATGATTCCCGATTCGCTACCAACTACTACTTGTCACCATCACTCATATCCTCTACTAAATATTTCATAGAAATTAGAAAGCTTTATTTTTCGACTCAAAACGACTCTTTCTTTTACTCAAAACGGCTTCCAAAATAATATGCATAAATGTCGCAGCGGAAACTTGTTTAAAATTGATTTAAAGAAACTTTGCTTTTAAAACATAAAAATAAAGAGACCGGTCGACACCTGAAAAAGCCAGTCGACACTTGAGTGGTCTCGGGTTTTTCATCGGTCTACACTGACAAACACCGGTCGACACTACATTTCTCTCGTGTCTTTTCATCGGTCGACACTGGGGACACTACTCGACACTTCTATACCCATTTTAGAGAGGGGTCAACACCCGCTATCACAGGTCGACACATTGATCTTCTCTGTCCCCGCAGATCGACCATCGCGGTCGACACCGCTGCCAATTTTACATGGACCAGTAGACACTTGTAACCAGGGGTCGACACCTACTTCGACTCTGACCTGCACAGGTCGAGCCTCGCGGTCGACACTCACCCTCTATTTTACACTGACCGGTCGACACCTATGGATTTCGGTCAACATTTTGCACCCTAGAAACTTTAACAGAATTCAACAAAACAACACGGATTTGACTAAACGTTTAAAACCATGAATCCCCTTCTCGACTCAATTTACAAACCTGTTACGCACGCCAAAATACTCAACCCAAATTTGAATATCTCTTTTACATCAAAATAACTAAGTACGACTCAAAATATCTCACCACTCATACTTACATCCGCCATAGTCAAAACGCCTCAACAGTGGCCCAGTCGTCCCACGAGCGTTCTCCTGCAACTGCCTCCTAGTACTAGGCATGCTCAGGATACTCACTAACTGCTGCGTCGTCACCTATATCATAGAACTCAACTATTAGCCTAATGCTAAGTAAGTAATGCATACATAAATGCTAAAAACAAATATCTCCTACACATGCAGTTTCTACAGTTTCGTCTCTACCTTTTGTTTTCGTCTCTTTCTTACATTTTCTTTATCTTCTTACTACTAGGTTCTTCTTTACGTGCTAGATCAAGGTGACACACCTCACGGTCCACCTCTCGGGACAAGGCCAACTTTAATCTAGTAAAGTGACACACCTCGTGTTCTACCTCTCAAGACAAGGTCACCACGTAAAGTGGAGGAGGAGTGATACACCTCGTGGTTCACCTATTGGGACAAAACCACTCAACCCCACATTTATTATCTTCTAACGTATCTTCTCGTTTCATTCGTTTCATCTTATCCTACTGTTTCACTTTGTAAAAACATGAAAATTCATTTTCGTTTCGTCTGGTAAATTAAAACCATGATGCACAATCAATAAAGCATAACATAAAATAAACGTGCAATGCAACCTACTGTACTGTGACATAGGCTTGAGGGCAAAACTCCTACTACATTACTTACCTGACATCCTTAGCACTCCTATATGAACCTCGTATTTCGCTTGTTTACTGGAAAACCTATAAATTAAATAACTATCAGCTTTACGGTCCATGAAATCCATAATTTCTAAGAAAATAACCTCTATCAACCCCTCTAACTAAACTCCCAACATTTTACACAAATTCCTACTAATTTCAGAATTGCCTAACTTATCCAACACTCGTCCTATTCGGACGATTCAAAATGCCACAGTTTCCTTAGGACGTGTAATTCCCAATGGTCTAGTTTACTTCCTAATCCGACCTTCACAAATTGGTCAAATTCAGTCGAGCAGAACCGTTATGTCAACCCACGTTCCGGTTATCCTAAGGTCAATATTCTTCATAAAAACTTATAATCTACCCATAGTCCAAGTTTAACAGTGATACACGGATAACAATTAACTCTAACTCTAAATTCTCGAATCTTCCTCCTAAGTTATCATCAAAACTACCTATTACTCTTACCAACTCAAATATAAACACTCATAACAACTATAACCTTAACTATCTACTAAAACTAGCCGAAACTTACCGAAGATTTGAAGATTTGTGAAGGAAAATGGCTGATCGGAAGAACGTCGAGAGGAGGAAGGTTCTTCTTATGCTGGGAAGGGGTGAAAGTGCCGAACAGGGGGGAGGGGGAAATCTGTTCCTCCCCTCTGTTTTATTATATATATATATATATATATATATATATATATTTTTTTTTTAATAATGATTAATTATAATTACTATTTCGCCTTGAACCCTTAACTGTTTAATAAATCTGTTATACGGTCCGATTCCGAATGGATTCTTAAATTCTTCTCTCCTCTATTAGCCTGAAAATAATTTTTTACTTAATAGTAGAAGATTACTATCACGTACTTCCGATATTAACCTAAACGAAAAAATTCTGGGTGTTACAGGTGGATAGCGAGATGTATCACTTCTTCCCCCGCTTTACGTGGTGACTTTGTCTCGAGAGGTGGATCACAAGGTTTGTCACTTCACTGGATCGAGGTTGGCTGTCCCGAGAGGTGGACCTCAAGGTGTGTCACTTTGATGTTGCATGTAAAGAAGAACCCAGTAGTAAGAAGATAAAGAAGATGTATGAAAGAGACGAAAACCAAAGTAGAGACGAAACTGTAGAAACTGCATATGTTAGGCTATGTGTGGTTATAGTGTTATGTTTTTATGTATTACTTACTTAGTATTAGGCTAATAGATGAGTTCTGTGATGTAGGTGATGACACTATAGCTATTGAGTACTCAGAGCGTACCCAGGACTAGGAGGTAGTTGGAGGAGTGCACTCGTAGACTGTCCTGCCGTCTGTTGTGGCGTTTTGACCAGGGCGGGAGTATGTGAGGAAGTTTAGTTGATTTGAGTTTAGTCGAATTCATTTTTGTGTCGTTTTGAGTCGATTGAAGTCATGTAGACGTATAGACGAATTTCAAAATTTAATAGACGTTTTTTTTATGTAAATAATGATTTTGAGTTGATGAAAGAGTGTAAGTTGTGCTATTTTATTGTTGAGTCGAGTTTCGGTGGTTTCTCTGTACAAATTATGGTTTTGAAAACAGATTTTGTGAAGGAAGTATCGACCTGTACACGAAAGTGTCTACCGTTAGGTGTAAAAACAAGTACGGAGTGTCGACCGGTGTTCACAAGTGTCGACTGTTAGCGTAAAATAGAGGAAAGTGTCGACCACAAGGATCGACTGACGTGGGCAGAGAGGAATGAAGTGTCGACTGGTATTCACAAGTGTCGACTGGTCAGTGTATTGAGCGGAGAAATGTCGACCGATAAAAACAGAGACAAATAAGTTGTCGACCATTGCTCGTCGGGGTCGACCGAAAATGATATTTTTAGAAAACTTGAATTTTATTTAAATTGATTTTAAATCAAAGTCTTCCAATGCGACATTTTTAAACATTTTTGAAGGTGTCATTTTAAGTCGAAGAAGAAAAAAGTTTTAAATTCTTACACGAATTTTACCTGAGTGTGTGTGTGTAGGTAGTGGTAGAGGGAGAGCAGACCGAAAATCGGCGAGTCTGCTTTTGGTTGCTATAGATTTAATTAAGTTAAAATATTATGAATCCTAATAACACTCGAGATGCACTTATTTTCAACTTTTAGGGGAAAAATTTGAATTTGAAATTTTAGTAGAGAATGTTTTTTTAAATAAGAATGAATAGGTACATATCTTAGGATACCGTCATGATTTAGGGAGTATTCTTAAATTTTAGGAGAATTCTTGTTTAAATTTAAATTTGTGTCTAAACTTTTGAAGCTTGATTTGAGGGTTTAAAAGATGATTTTTTTAATTATAATTGAATTAACTTTGTGTTTTATTTTAAATAATAAGATTAGGCACGTTAGACAATTTAAGCGCAGACATATATAACTAATCAATCAATTTATCATCTCCTTAAATCAATTCTCCTTAAATATTATGATTTCCAAATTTCCTTAAACAAGTAGCCAATAATTATAATTTGAAATTCGAAATATAAGATTCAAATTTGAGAAATATCAATTATACAAATTTAAACTGATTTTAATGCTGGAAATTAAAACATGGGAATTAAAACCTGAAAATTTTACAACAAGATTCGATTCAATAAATTGATGATTATAGGATGAAATACATCGATGGAAAAGTAACATAGCTAACAAAGCAAACACAAAAATAAAAACAAAAAAATAAAAAATAAAAGAACGTGTTATTTCTTGTTCGACTCTCAAACTAAATTTTAACAATGACTATGATGACCTGAAAACCCTCACGGTTCTCGATACGTTTACTATTACCACTCATATAAGTACACTCGGAAAAATTTGTGTAAAAATTTAAAATTTTTGTTTTTCGACTTAAAACGATATTTTTGAAAACATTTAAACATGTCGCAGCGGAAGAATCAAACAAAAATTAGTTGAAATAGAACTTCGCTTTTCAAAACATTATAAAAAGGGGGTACCGAGCGACACTTAAAACACCGGTCGACACCTTAATATCTTTTGCTCGTATTGGTCAAAAACCACGGTCGACACTCCTACACACACCACAAAAATGGTTGACACCGACCATCAGTTGTCTCTTTATTTCTCTCTGTCCGCGCAGGTCGAAATCCGCGGTCGACACTCTCACCATTTTACACTAACAGGTGGACACTTAAAGGCACTGGTTGACACTTTATTTCTCTCTGTACACACAGGTCGAACCCCGCGGTCGATACTCTCACCATTTTACACTGATCGGTCGACACCTAAAGCCACCGGTCGAAACTTTAATCAATTTTGCCTTCACAGGTCGACCCTCGCTGTCGACACTGGCCAAAGTTCTGTTGACACCTCCAGAATACTGGTCGACACTTGTTAGGGTTGGTCGACCACTCAGCCTATAGGTCGACACCTCCTTCACAGAATTTCATTAAGATCTTAAACTCAATTTAGTTTTATAAAAATTCGACAGTATAACGGTTAAAAACGGTTCTATCCAAAATTCTGCGGTTTAAAGAAAATATACTATACATATATCAAAATACCAACTCACGCATCACCCGAATCCTATGTGTTCTAGTACATATATACAACTCAAGTATTTACCACCAAGAGGTCTACTAAGTCACAGCATCTCCACACCATGGTTTAGTCGCTCCAACAAAACTGCCTGCAGCGTCATACCAGCATAAGTCACCAACTGCAATCCTAATCAAGACCATGATCATAGAGCTCACCTGATAGCTCGTCATCACCTATACCATGGAACACAAAACATAAGCCTAATTCTTAGCAAGTAGGGAACAACGAACAAGAAAACAATGCGTAAGCTCAATCCCTAACACATGTTGTTTTTATACTCTGTTTCGTTGTCGTTTTTTTTTCTTAATCTTCCACTTTCTCACGTCGATCAAGTAGGCACCCATTCTATCACCACTCAGGACGGCCACACCTTGACCCAGCAGAGTAAGATCGAAGGCACACGTCAGATCCACACACGGGATGGCCATATAACGATCTCCTCCCAACATCAATCACAGAACCCTCTAGTGCCTTCTTACTAGCATGTTAACAACGAGGCGTCCCGCTCACGACATCTTATGTATTTTTATCTGTGCATCTCTCGTAGAGATCCTCTCGAAGTGCTCCCACACGAGCACCATCCCACGACGAGGCGACCCTACTCAAGACCAAGTTACGTCTGTTCTTATCTTTTTACATTTCATATTTGTATCTCATAAACATGCTCAAAACTCATTTTTCGTAGTTCAAATAAAACCATGATGAATGTCAACACATATAATCAACCAACAAACAAATAACGAACAAGCAATCAAACCCTACCGTTCTGCGATGTAGACCCGAAGGTAAAACACGAACAATCCACTACTTACCTGGATTTTTGTAAAATTCTTAATCTCTTCCGTCACCTCAAATACTCAACTCGTTAACCTAATATATTCATGGAATTAACTCAGCAATCATCAAAATAAACCTAAATGATACCTATTTTAACTCTAGTGCAAACCAAATTCACTCTTCAACATAACTCTCTCATTTCTTATTGAATTTAAACGATCCAATATGTTTCGTAAACCTCTAAATGCATACTATCCAATGCCTCACTCTATTTTACAAAACTAAACAGGATAATCTATCAGATTTTTACAAAAACTGAACCGATTACAAACTTTCGGTTTTCAATAAAACTCGACTAAACCTCAAATCTTTCTATGTAATCAACTTATATCACGCTATATCATGACTAAGCTTCCAAATAACAAGAAAACACAGCAACGAAAAAGGAATTTTAGGAACTCTAACCTAGGGTTTCATCAACCTCTCCAAAACCCTCCAAAACCTACTTAGAATGCACAAAACTTCTAAAGGTTTTGCATAACTCACAATACTCATCTAAAACTAACCTTTGATTTTGATAAAATGGAGAAACGGTGGGGTAGAGATCTCCTTGGCTGCTGATCGTGGGAGGGGAGAGGAGAAGGAATGAATTTGTCATTTACCCACCAATCTCACACATTTAAATCCTCCACTCAACCTGATTTTGCATTTCACCACGAAACTTGGGCTAATTAAACAATAACTCCCACCCCACCAGCCATGATCCGCATGTGTCTCACTTATTTTTCCACTTTATTTTGCCATTATTTATCATTAAAACAATAACTACACTAAACACACTACATGTAGTTTACTACTAGCTACCTATATACATTGTTTCCCCTCCACCATCCTCTTTCGCAATCAAATTCTTATCATAACTTATAATTGTTGTTATGCTCTCTTAACACAAAAATTATAAGGACAACTCATGGTTGAGACAAAATTCTGGGTGTTACACTTCACTCTACTTAAAAAATTTTTTTCCTCAAAATATGTGTACCTAAAAAGCTCACGATAACGATCTATCATGTCTTGTTATCTCTCCTACATTGCCTCATCCACATTGTGGTTACGCCATAATACCTTCACCAGTGGAATCTCCTTGTTGCGCAATGCCTTCACTACGTAATCTAAAATCTCCACTAGTTTTTCTTCGTACATTAACGTTGGTAGTACATCAATATCCTGCTGCACCACAACATGTGTTTTGGTAAAAACAAGAAAAGGAAAATTGATATTTGGAAATTGGTGCAAGTGGATGGTGCCCGCAACCATTAGGTTTAAGTACAGTAAGTGTAACGCCCAGAATTTTCCGTTAAATAATTTTCGAGTTTACCTAACCGTAAACGGCAAAGTTCTAGTCGGCATTAAGGACGAAAAATTTAGCCAGTTAGGTAGAAGATTATTTTGAAGCTAATGGATAAGATAGATTTATAAGATTCTGACCAAAAACAAACCAATAACAATTTGATTAAAAGGTTAAAGGCTGATGACGATTTAATAATTAAGATTATTATTATAAAAAAAATAGTGTTTTCTAACTCCTCACCGTGCGGAGCCCTCTCGTGATTTCCTTCCAGTGACGCGCAGTAGAGTTGTTCTCCGTTTGCTCCTCCGTTTCTTAAGATTTACGGTAAATTTAGTTAGTTTTGAGTACATAATTAATCATTTAGTCGTTTTGAGCGGTAAAAATAAGGTTAGAGAGCGTATTTGTTAGTTTTAGTAAAACTCTAGGTGGGAGGTATGCAATTTTCGGATTTAGTCGAGTGTTAGTCGTGTATTGGTGTTTAAGTTAGAAGAAAGAGTAGATTATAAGTTACATTGAAAGTGTTGAGTGTTGGAAAACCGAATAACTTGAGTTATGAAATGGTTTTTATTTGGCCACATTCAGCCAAGATGTAGGTGTTGGATTAGGAATTAGAATATACTGTTAAGAACTAGATATTCTAAGGAATCCATAGCACTTTGAATCGTCCAAATCGGATGAGTATTGGATAAGTTATAAGTTTTCGAATTTGGTCAAAAATTGTGTGGAATTCGGACTTAGAAAGATTAGGTGTTAATGTAACACCCTGAGAAACTCACACGTTCCCGGTGCGCTACAGTACATCTATACACTATGACACACTAAAACTTGACACAATTCATTCAGTTTAATAGTACTTTCATTTTCAAATCATCTTCAAAAGAACATTTGTGAGTATGAAAAATTTTCGATTCGATTTGAAAACTACTCGTGCCCTGAAGAGGGAACACGAAATCTTCAATATAAAAACTACGCAGCGGAAAGGAAAACAATTTCAAATAGTTTTAAAATAAACCGACAAGACTCGAAATCCTAGGAAGGAGTCCAATACACCCCTCGAACTATACAAAATCAGTGCCGCACACCCACGTCCCCACTTCGATACCCCGCGCGCACCCTCGCGGTGTCGGGCGTGCCAACTTGACATCACCGCGTCACGCGCACGTTCACAGCGCCGCGTGCCCCACGCACCCTGCCTCCGTACAGCACGTTCGCACGCACGCCCTCACCCGGCGCCGCACGATCCGTGAGCACCCGCAGGGCCGCGTGCCTCGCGCACCTGCGATCACGCCGCACTCCCATGCTCATCTACACTTCTCTAGCACTCACTGTACACATCCTGACCTATTCCATATCCTTTCGACTCTCAACCCCTCTCCCGAAATTCGATAGAGTAACGCCTAAAAACTATCAATCCCAAAAATTTAAAACTCTGCACACAGTTCACCAGAAAACTAGAAATATCTATCCATCAACCATTCAGAGAAACTTCCATAACCAAATCGAAATTTAAAGACAACAAGTCCATCAACTACAAATGAAGAAAAATCTACAGTACAGAGCATTTCGAAGCTCCTACGTGTAAAGTATATGCGTACGTCGCCAAAATCACACGCACTCCATAAACACCTATACAACCGACGCCTATACAACTCATCTCATCAACTGTACATCAACATAGCAAAAGAAAATACCCGCAAAAGAATCAAGCCACCACCTACTATCCCCACGGGTCGGGTCGCCCTAACAAAGTCCCCCTTCCAGTGCTCGGTCGCACGCCGCCAACCGTCATATGCCTTAAGACTAGACTCTCGAGGCTCACCAGCAATATTGTTAGCACCTACACCATAGAACACACAAAATAAGTCTAACGCTCAGTACGTAGTACAATATGAAAGTAAAAGCCGACAATGTAATCCTATCACATGCAATCTCTACACTCACACTCATGTCGTCACATCTGTGATGTGTAGTGTAACCGCACCAGGGTAATGAGGAACCTAACGCTACCCTAGACCCTGACACGTCGCCACCGTCCCGGACTCCCCAGCAACGAGGCCCACAAGCTACACACACGCATCACCACACAGCAACCACATCAGGGTGATGGTGTACCTTGCGGCACACTACACCCTGACACGTCGGCTCCGTCCCAGCCTCCCCAGCACGGGGCCACAGTTGCCATACACACGTTTCGCGACAGCCCAGCCGGCCCACTCATCGAGCGAAATCCACTACTGGTGTTGCACCGGCCCACAAACTAGGAGGATCCGCGGTACCACTGTCCATCATCCTCACCGTCAACACATACACGCCGCGTGACGGCCCACTCCTCGAGTGAAATCCGCAGTTGGTTACGTACCGGTCCACACACTAGTAGGATCCGCAGTACCACCGCCACGCGTCTCACCACTTATTCAAAATATGCTCAAACCATTTTCGTTTCCTTTTTAAAATATGATGCATGTCAAACAATACGCACGCACATCATAATCAATAACATAAATCCTAAAGTTCTACAGTGTAGGCCCACTTGGGCAAAGCACATGCATGCACTACTTACCTGGCGTCTTAAGCTCACTCGACGCACAGCTTCGTCAAAAAAATGCCTAAACCTAAAACACAAACAATCACTGATCAATCTCGCTTCAAAATTCATCAAATCGCTAAAAATAACATCTCTTAATTAAACCCATGAAATTCCAACTAAAACGAGTCACCAATTTGGTTCAGCTGAAAACCAGCCTAAAGTTCAGACGCGCATAACTTTTGCGTCCGTTAACGGAATCGAACGATTCAAGTGGGTAAACGTCCCCTTAGGAACCTAGTTTAACATAGTAAGACAGATTTTAAAACAGTTAGCCTCAGCTAGGTAGAAAAACCCCGAAACCAAATCTGCCCCTTTTTATTCAATTTCACATTTTTATTTTTCTTCAACCAAAACTCACTCAAAATTAACTTTACGCATAAAAAACAGCCATGCCACTATCACACGTCACAATTCTACGAAAAATGCTCACTAATTTAACTTGGACCTAAATCCGACATAAACGTTCGACGCGTATAACGTTTTTGTCGGATACCGGAATCAAACGATTCCAGCTGCCATACGTTCCTCTAACAACTTAGTTTAACCCACAAATAGAATTTAAAACAATTAACCATAGCACTGTCAAAATCTCCAAAAACAGAACAATTTTTATAAAAAAAAAAAATCTGAAATCTCAACTTCGATCCACTTTCGCCAAATCTCTTCACCGAAGATCCACATTCCCACCAATTAAGCCTAATCTGAACAAAATCAAGTATAACAAACTCAAGAACCCGAACCCCACCGTCAACAAGTCTTGGGTTTTCCCTCCCAGCTCGAGCGCTCACTATCCGCTCACTACACTCGCATTCACAGCCTATAATCGACTCCTATATCGAGCCAAATCTTCAGACAACAGAAAAACCTGAGCCCTCACGCTCGGTCGACAAGAGATGAAACAGGGGAGGAGTTACCTGTGGTTTTTCGCTCGGGAAGAATCCACTCACGCCAACTTTCTGCCTCGTCGGAACCGCCTAGCGCGTCACGTCTCTTCCCCAGTGGTCGATCGTCGGCAGTTCTCCCCCGATCACTCTCTCGCTTGCGTCTCACTTCTCGGGTGTTCGGCTTGTAAAACACCCGAAGTGGAATTGCTTCTTCGTGAAGCCATTCCACTTAACATATTTTATTTATTTATAATTTATTAAATTACCAAAACGCCCTCACGTAGTTATATTGTTCGTAAATTCGTTAAATTTCTCATCCTCCCGACTTTAAAATTTCGAAAACCATCACAAAAGTAGGCTCCGAGTTTTATAATTTTATTTACCCGTTAAAATATTTCTCGGAACTCTAACCAAGATTAAGTTAAAAATATCAGAAATTAGATTTAAAATTCAAAATTTTCCAGGTTATTACAGTTAAACCTTTGATTTTCCTTTAGGGTTTTATGAATTGGAAGGAAAGTAGAATTGATGAATGTGTGGTTTTATAGGTTCTCCAATTTAGCGAGCAGTCTACGAAATACGAGTTGCTAATGACGACAGGTAAGTAGTGTAGTAAAGGTTTTGCCTTTGGGCCTACATCATAGATCGGTAGGTTGCATGCACATTTATTTTATGTTATTCTTTAGTTGATTGTGCATTTATAGTTTTAAAGTACGAGAATGAAACGAAAATAAATTTCTATGTTTTTACGAAGTGAAACAGTAGGATGTGATGAAACGAATGAAATGAGAAGATACGTAAGAAGATAAGAACGGTGGGGTTGAGTGGTCTTGTCCCCAGAGGTGAACCGTGAGGTGTATCACTCTTCTCTCGCTTTATGTGGTGGCCTTGTCTTGAGAGCTGTACCGCGAGCTGAGTCACTTTACTAGACTAAGGTTGGCCTTGTCATATGAGAGGGACCACGAGGTGTGTCACCTTGGTTTAGTAGGTAAAGAAGAACCCAGTAGTAAAAAGGTAAAGAAGATGTAAGATAGAGACGAAACTGTAGAAATTACATATGTTAGGATATGTTTGTTTATAGTATTATGTTTTTATGCATTAATTACTTAACAATAGGCTAATAGATGAGTTTTGTAATGTAGGTGACAAACTACTAGCTGGTCAGTAATCGGAGCGAGCCCAAGATTAGGAGGCAATTGGATTAGGACGCGCGTGGACGATCGGGCTGGTTGTTAGGGCATTTTGACACAGTGTTCATAGGTACGGATTAGGGGTGAAGTCGGAGTCATTTTGAATCGTTTTGAATAGTAAATGGATTTCAAATTTTTGGTTGTAGTTTTGATGTATATAGCGATTTGGAGTTGATTGAAAATTTATCGTTTTTGTCATTTTTAACGTTGAGTCAAAATTTGGTGATTTTTGATAAGTTTCAGGATTTTTATGAAATCTATAAAGGAAGTGTCGACCGATGCGCTTAGTGGTCGACCAAACCTGGCAAATGTCAACCGCGAGGGTCGACCTATGGAGACAGAGCCATATTAGGTGTCGACCTTTGTGTGGGAGTGTCGATCGGTTATTGTAAAGATGATAGAAGTGTCGGCCGCAAGGTTCGACCGATGGAAACAGAGAGGATAAAGGTGTCAACCTGTGAAGACAGGTGTCGACTGCTCTCTGTGATGAGTATAGAAGTGTTGACCACGAGATTCGACCTGTGCGGGCAGAGAAGATTGGAGTGTCAACCTGTGTTCACAAGTGTCGACCAGTTAGCATGATAAACAGAGAGGTGTCGAACGCTAAGGTCGACCGTTGAAAACAGAGGCAAATGAAGTGTCAATCGGTGCTTACGGAGGTCGAGCGAAAATGTCTTTTAATGCTTTAAAAACTTGAAATTTTATTTAAATTGATTTGAAATCGAAGCGTCCTGCTAGGTCGATTTTAAACGTTTTCAAAAGAAAAAGAAAAAGTCTTTTTAACTCGAGGAATGAATTTTTAAGTTCATACACGAATTTTACCCGAGTGTGTGCGTCAGAGCAGTAGTTAGCAGACCGGGAACCGTGAGGGTTTCTTGGTCGCTACAGAGATGGTATTAGAGCTTTTACCTAACCAAAAGTGTGATCGACGAGGATATCGAGCTCCTCAGAGGAGGGGTGAGATTGTGAAGGCAAGAGGGTCTGTCACAATTCTCACACCGCTTGGGGAAAAGTAGAGGGGACAGTCAATCAGTAGTAAGAGGGGATGCTATGAGTGTTAGAGTCAATGGGTCAAACTGTTCAAATGATTGCTTAACAGCGCCAATCGCCGCAAGACGTACTTCGACAACTGTAAGTGTTTAAGTTTAATTGTAGTTATTAGATATTTATGAGAGTAATTGGTGTTGTCCATGAAATTAGCCAAAATATCTAGACAACGAGGACGCCCACGAGTGTTGAGAGAGGCAGCTGACTCAAGGAGCGAGGATGATTCATTTACGATTAGATAGTTAACAGAGTTAGTGAATAGACAGTTCTGTTAGTTAGGAATACTATGAACAAAGAAGGACATGAAAATTAAATCCCCAGCTCGATTGACTGCCAAAGTTGAGAGAGGTATATGAGTAGAGAGAACCATGAGAATTTAGGTTCAAGTACCTCAATTGATAGAAGTGGAAAGGAAATTGGAAATAGTATTGTATGCCAGATTTACGTTAAGGATGAGCACCGCTATAGGGCTAAGTGGCTGGCACGTGCATTCCCATAATAATAGAGATGGTTAGATTAGTCATTTATCAAGAGTTTAAATTCTAGAGGATAGAAGTTGGAAGCCTAGAATACATAGTTCTAGCTATGATATCTAGGATAGAAGGTCCATTATTGAGTAAGCGTTTTGACCGAATCTCAGGTTATAGATTATTGGAGTATAACCGTGTTATGAACCAAAATATTGATTATGATAATAGAGGTTGATGGGGAAAAACTTAAGGTAAAAATTTGAGGTCAAAGATAAAACCTAAGGTTGTTTTCGTGAACACGATTTAAGGATCTACTTCACGACTTCCTTTTAGGGTCGTAGGGTCGTGAAATAAAGGGTTCATATAGTGGGAAGATTTTTTTTGGCTTGAGAGAGTGAAGGTTAGGTCATGGGTTTATGAGTGATCTAACTAAGGTTGCAAGGCGTAAGTGTAAGACTCATATTCAAAGTGGCACATAGAGTTAAATGGATGAATCTAAGTACAAAATTAGACTTCAAGATTTGATTTATAGACGAGCATAGTCTGACAAAAGAAAGTAATTAATCTTGAATAAGGAGTTACAATAATGTCAGGGATATTTGGGCATTTAGGAACCTCGAGATGAAACTAGCATTCAAATGGTTAACGGAGTGACTAGACAGCCAAGGGAGAATATGAAATTCGACTTTTAGCAAAGTATTAAGATTACTAGGGCTATTGTGAGTAAAAAGAAAGCACAATGCGAGGATTAATGGGACAAGCTGCTAGTCTTCAGGTACAAGATATCTACTCTAGTCATTACAGATGCATAGTTCACTTTATTGCTAATAAAGGAATTCATGTACCTGATAGCAATTGTCCAATGTATGCTGTTAGAAAGGTTGTGTAGAGTATCGGTTGGGTAGTTAGAAGTTTGAGTTAAACTGAAGAACCATACGTGAGGATAAAGTCGATCAATGAAAAGTTGAGGAAATAGAGGATATAGGAGTATGTCGTATAACTTAGTTTAGAAATTCAAAGACCATATTTTAGCCGTCATCTGGTTACATGCGACTCGAAGGCATAGAGGGGATATTAAGTGTTAGTTCAAGGCTTTAAGAAATCAATGGGAAATTGAGGACAACTTTGTATAGAGTTATATCCAATGATCGGATTGGACCATCACTCCAGGAAATAAGTATCAATGCGAGGACTTATAACCATCGTAGTGTGACAAAGTTAGTAAGTAGTGAGAATATCAAAAATCTTATGATTGAAATTATAATGAGATGCTTAGTCAAAGGGGGGGTGTGATGCGCATTCTAGGTAACAAGTTTTAGAATGTAATTGATCCGCTTAAGATGGACGATTTAGGATGAGAAAATGAGTTTTTAAATATTTAGTGTTGCTCGATAGAGGAGATACTTGATGATCCTAAAGTAAGAACTTCAGAATTAGAGTGCATTTACTTCAAAGGGACATAGAAACAAAGCTAAATTAGATGATAAAAAGAGGATTGAGTGTTGAGAGGCATAGTTTAGAATAATCCAATTGGAGATATGAGATTTTAATGATACCTTATAAATAACTGATGAATATATCGGCTAGATGAAATCTAATTAATGTAACTATGAAGGTTGTACTTAAGTGAATAGTTTATTCACCACTCTAGGGAATGAATATCGTCTTGAAAGATTAATCAATAAAGATGAAAGAAAATAGTGAAAATGTCAGATACTTGGTGTTGCTTGATCAAGGAGTATGAGAGTGGATTAAAAACATATTGAGATATCTAGATACGAGATATAATGATCGTAAGTGAAGGAGCATAGCTAATCACAAAGAAGTTAAAAGACTAGATTTGAAATTCTGCACTCAAGTGTATATGTTGGGAGTGTAAAAAAAGAAAAAAATATATATATATATATATGACTATGTTGAGAGATTTAAATTAGTCGAAACATGATCGAGAAATTTAGGAATGAGCTGAGAGCTCAAGCGCATAGATTCTAATACTCTTGGACGAAGGTGTACGAATTAAATAATATTTGTTTGAGGCTCTAATTAAGGAAAATTTTGAAGAGCTACGTCGATGAGATGGTGGATTACCGACAAGGATTTTTCAATAGATTAGTTTATCCAATAGAGATCAAAGACTTAGAAATTTTAATTAAAATACTTAGTCGAAATAAATATTACTTGAAGAAATTTAGAGTAGTATCTTATCAGGGGTGCTAGGTAGGAGCTTGAGAATTGAGAATTTGGATGAAATATTGTTGATAGGATACAGAGAAGGAATTTAGTTAGGTGGTTTTAGATATTGGAATTGTGGTTAAGTGAATAGAATTACTATTGGGTGAGGCCCAAGAACTTAAGAATTCGAGGAGGCATGGAGCAACAGTGTAGCATGATCTACAACAAGTTTGCAAATAATAAGACTGATGGACAAATTATTATATGGGAGTAAGAAGAATACTCAGAAAATGGTTTGATGATAAAGTGAATAGTTTAGAATAATTCGATTATGAAGCCTTTGAGGGTAATCGGGATAGAGAATTTCGAGGTTTAGTAAATTCTAGCCAAGGGAACTTAGATATGGATTTAGAATAAAAGACTGTGGGGAGTTAGATTATAGTTGGTTAAGGTAATGAACGAAGTACAAAATTGATTTATGGGAATTAGATAATACTCAATACTGAGTTAGGGATGAAGATAGTTTAAATCGAATGTTGCAAATGTGATCGTGAAACTAGAATCTGATATATGGTTTTAGAAGTTATTGACGGGAGGACCATGAGATTAAGGCCTTAGTGGGTGAGGCACTAAAGTTTTAGCATATAGATGAAAACCAGAAAGTAGTTGGATGGAACGAATTTGAGGATAAGTAAAACGATCACAGGTTGAAGAATGAAGTTGATCATAAGGACGTTTAAGAACTAAGAGCTTAAGGTAGGTTTGACGCTGTTTGAGTAGAGCCTGAATATGAGACAATGGAATTGGCGGCGTCAATATCAGGAAGTCATCGTTATGCAAATTTTGATGATGAAATTTTTTTTCAGAAGGGTGGAATGTAACGCCTAGAATTTTTCATTAAATAATTTTTTTGTTTACGTAATGGTAAACGACAAAGTTCTAGTCGGAATTAAGGACGAAAAATCTAGCCATTAGGTAGAAGATTATTTTGAGACTAATGGACAAAATTGATTTATAAGATTCTGACCGAAAACAAACCGAATAACAGTTTGATTAAACGGTTAAAGGTTGAGGGCGATTTAGTAATTAGAATTATTATTATTATTATTATAAAAAAAAGAGTACAATAGAAGAGAAGAGAACACCTCTTCTGTGTTTTCTTCCTCCTCACTGCGCGGAGCCCTCTCGTCATTTCCTTTCAGCGACGTGTAGCCAAGTTGTTTTCCATTTCCTCCTCCATTTCTTCATATTTATGGTAAGTTTAGTTAGTTTTGAGTAGATAATTATTCCTTTAGTCGTTTTGAGCGGTAAAACTAAGGTTAGAGAGGGTATTTATTAGTTTTAGTAAAACCCTAGGTGGCAGGTATGAAATTTGAGGATTTAATCGAGTGTTAGTCGTGTATTGGTGTTTAAGTTGGAATAAAGAGTAGATTATAGGTTTTATCGAAAGTATTGAGCGTTGGATAATCAAATAACTCGAGTTACAGAATGGTTTCTCTTCGGCCCCATTCGGCCAAGTTGTAGGTGTTGGATTAGGAATTGGAATAGACCGTTAAGAACTAGATGTTCTAAGGAATCCATAGCACTTTGAATAGTCCGAATCGGACGAGTATTGGATAAGTTATGCATTTCCAAATTTGGTCAAAAATTGTGTGGAATTCGAACTTAGAAAGATTAGGTCTTAAACCTTTGATTTAGGGTTTTATGAATTGGAAGGAGTCGAATTGATGAATGTGTGGTTTTATAAGTTCTCCAGTTTAGCAAGCAGTCTACGAAATACGAGTTGCTAAGGACGCCAGGTAAGTAGTGTAGTAAGGGTTTTGCCTTTGGGCCTACATCACAGATCAGTAGGTTGTATGCACGTTTATTTTATGTTATGCTTTAGTCGATTATGCATTCATGGTTTTAAAGTACGAGAACAAAACGAAAATGAATTTCTATGTTTTTACAAAGTGAAACAGTAGGATGTGATTAGACGAATGAAATGAGAAGATACGTAAGAAGATAAGATAGGTGGGGTTGAGTGGTCTTGTCCCCAGAGGTGGACTGCGAGGTGTATCACTCTTCCTTCGCTTTACGTGGTGGCCTTGTCTTGAGAAGTGGACCACGAGGTGAGTCGCTTTACTAGACTGAGGTTGGTCTTGTCCTATGAAGGGAACCGCGAGTTGTGTCACATTGGTCTAGTAGGTAAAGAAGAACCCAGTAGTAAGAAAATAAAGAAGATGTAAGATAGAGACGAAAATGAAAGTAGAGACGAAGCTGTAGAACTTGCATATGTTAGGATGTGTTTGTTTACAGTATTATGTTTTTATGCATTACTTACTTACTATTACACTAATAGAAGAGTTCTGTGATGTAGGTGACGAAGCGATAGTTTGTGAGTATTCAGAGCAAGTCCAGGAGGCAGTTGTATGAGGACGCGCGTGGACGATCCAGCCTGTTGTTAGAGCATTTTGGCACGGTGTTCATAGGTACAGGTTAGGGGTCGAGACAGAGTCATTTTGAGTCGTTTTGAATAGTAAATGAATTTCAAATGTTTGGTAGTAGTTTTGATGTATATAGCGATTTAGAATTGATTGGAAATTTATCGTTTTGTCATTTTAACGTTGAGTCAAAATTTGGTGATTTTTGAGAAGTTTAAGGATTTTTATGAAATCTGTGAAGGAAGTCTGGACTGATAGGTTTAGGGGTCGACCAAACCTTGCAAGTGTTGACTACGAGGGTCAACCTATAGAGACAGAGCCATATCTGGTGTCGACTTGTGTGTGGAAGTGTCGATCGGTTAGTGTAAAGATGGTTGAAGTGTCGGCCGCAAGGTTCGACCAATGGAAACAGAAAGAATAAAGGCGTCGACCGCTCTCTGTGATGAGTGTAAAAGCGTCAACCACGGGGTTTGACCTGTGCAGACAGAGAAGATTGGAGTGTCGACCTGTGCTCACAGGTGTCGACTGGTTAACGTGATGAGCAGAGAGGTGTCGACCGCTAAGGTCGACCGGTGAAAACAGAGACAAATGATGTGTTAACCGGTGCTTACGGGGATCAACTGAAAATGTCTTTTAATGTTTTAAAAACTTGAAATCTTATTTAAATTGATTTTAAATTGAAGCCTCCCGCTGCATCGATTTTAAACGTTTTAAAAAAAAAGGTCGTTTTAACTCGAGAAATGAATTTTTAAGTTCATACACGAATTTTACCTGAATGTGTGTGTTAGAGCAATAGTTGGCGGACCGGGAACCGTGAGGGTTTTCGGTTCGCTACAGGAAGTCTTGAATTTAATTTAATTTGTGGGCCTAACCCAATGGTGTGGCAGCTGTAAGAACTTTGAAGTTAAAGAGTTTGGGCTATAGTAGTGTCATAGTGAGTGAACATATGGGAAGCTTTTATTTTTTTCGACATTTCTTATATTTTGGACTTATTTTTCAATCCTTGCTTCTTCATCAACACTTAGTAATATTATGGCTCGTTGCACATCTTGTAACGATTTCTTTTCTTGGATGTCTATGATTAAAATTTGTAATCTTTTGTTTATTTTTTTTCTTGATCTTGTCATCGGTCCTCCTATATTCATTAATGAATCTTAGGTCCTTATTGCTTCTTGATTGTCTTTAGTTGCTTCTTTGACTACATCAGTAAATCTAACACAAAAATCTCAAGGACAGTCGAGGTTAGTTCTTCCTAACTTTTTACATTTAGAAAATACGTTTGAATTTGATGAATATAGTATAAATCCTAAAAATTTTTTATTTAACTTGCATTGATTTGAAGAATTGTACCATATAAATAATCTTTCTAACAAAAAAATTGTATTGTAGTGAGAAATAAAGGAAACCTGAACTGATTTTAAATGTGGGTTTTTGAACACGTGCTTAATTTGGTGAAGCACACATTTTTTAGCGCACCAGCGATGATGGTAGTGCTTGAGCACGAGTGAAAATTCTATGAAATTTAGAGTTATTCTTATCATTCTAAGCAAAGTTGAATGTTTATTCTCGAGTTTTGTGTAATTTTAATTTATTTTAGAATATTAAGTAGATAAATAATCGAATAGGATAAACAAAAATGAAAAATGATGAATTTTAAAACTGACCCACGACTTAAAGAGGCACGATCCAACAGCTTAAAAAGGTGCAAGAATCTTGAGCCGCGGCCCTAACACAAAAATAGAGCTTGAGCCATGGCCCTGATCAAGATCAGATTATCGAAAATGCAAAATTATACTTGTTTTGAAAGATTTTTTGATGATTCTGAAAACCATAATTAAGAATCTTGAAATACAACAGTATTTGACAAAAGAGGGGACCTTGGGCAGCTTTGAGAAATGTTTTGAAGTGAGGTTGAAAAAATTTTTAAATCCAAACAAGGAGACATACACACGTGTTACGACAGTACAGTGACATCGGAGACGAATTTATTCTTCTACTTATTTCTTCCCTTTGATATTATTGTGTTCAATACTTTTTCTTTGATTTTTCATTTAGTTTTGTTGAACTAATTCTCCTTCTCTAGAGGAGAGATAGATCGTTTGTTGATAATATTATTTTGATGACTAATTATTCCGTTAGTCGAATTTGTTGTTTATTTGTGATATTCTTTTCTTATTGTTTTCAATTTGCTAACAACATATTGAATAATCTTATATTTAGGGTTTGACACTATAGAGAGGTAATTCTAAATACAACATGAATATTACAACGTAAAATTCTAATAGCTCGAGAGAGTATTAAAGTTTTGTGAAATCAAATAGAAAACTATTGCACGTATTGAATAACTAAAAGAACGATTTTTATAGAGATATTGAAGATGTGATTTTAGGAGCTAATGTTATCTTGACACACGAGAGAGGTAGTTTAACAAATTAGGGTTTTCAGTTTATAAATAATTAATCAACTCCAGAATATTGGTCTGATAAATATTTGTAAAATAAATAATCTGGATCTTTTCTAAATTAAAAGCTTTCGTTGGTATTTTAATTATTCTGTTGATTTAGTTTTAGTTCTTAAAATCATAGTTTGAATTTTCCAAATACAATTAAAATCAAAGTTAGAATTTTCCAAATAAGTACTTAGTGAAAATTGATAAATTACATATTTCGTGTTGATTCGACAAGCCTATATATCATTACACTATAAAACTTGATGATGTACACTTGTAGTAATTTTATTATGATATAATATTGTAATAACCCTGAAAATTTTAAATTTTTAAATCTAATTTTTGATATTTTTAATTTAATCTCGTTGGGATTTCGAGAAATATTTTAACGGGTAAATTAAGTTATAGAACTCGGAATGTAATTCAAGTGATGGTTTTCGAAATTTTAAAGTCGGGGATACGAGAATTTAACGAAATACGGGTGGTTAAAACACGTGAGGGTGTTTTGGTAATTTTTATTATCTAAATGATTTTTATAAAAAAATAAAATTAAAATTTTAAACAAAACAACTGAACGGTTCGCGATGAAGCCGTTCAGTGTTCTATTTTCTTCGCCAAGGCCGAGAGGAGCGACCGAGGGCGAGAGATCGAGAGGGAGAGTGGGAAACGGAAAACGATCGGCCGACGAACGACGACAAGGTGTGACGCCGGGAGCTCCGACGAGCTGAGCGGAGGTGTGAGTGCAGCCTTTCCCGAGCTGGAAGCCGAAGGTAAGCTCTCTGTTCACGAGCAATTCAGTCGAGCCTTGATGCTCGTTTTTTTCTCTCCGATGTTGTTAAACTTGCTGAATGCTATGTTGGAGGGAGGGTCTGCGTGTGTGAGAGTGTTTTGTCCAGTAGATGCTCGATGGGAGGGAGAAAGACCGGGGGACGGGGGGGAGATTGAGCAAAATTCAGGCTGGTGCTCGAATCTCTGATTTTTGAGTTGATTATGCATGAATGAGTGGAATGTGGTTGACTGCATATAGAAATTGTGAAATTTGAATTGAAATCAAAATCAAATTTTTGTTTTGTGTAAAAGCAGATTCTGTTTTTGGCTGTTTCGGTCTAGATTTTGTTGATCGTTTTAAATTTTGTTTCTGTGGGTTAAATTAGGTTGTTAGAAGGACATATGGCCGCCGGAATCGTTCGATTCCGATATCAGACGCAAAAGTTATGCGCGTGGAACGTTTATGTTAAATTTTTGTCCGAGTCAAATTAGTGAGCGTTTTTCGTAGAATTGTGACGTGTGATAGTAGCATGGCCATTTTTTATGCGTAAAACTAGTTTTGAGTGAGTTTTGGTTGAAGAAAACAAAAATGTGAAATTGGATAAAAAGGGCAAATTCGGTTTCGGGATTTTTCCTCTTAGCTGTGGCTTATCATTTTAAAATCCTTTTAGTATGTTAAACTAGCTTCCTAAGGAAACGTTTAGCCTCTTAAATCACTCGATTTCGTTAAAGAAAGCAAAAGTTATGCGCGTCTGAGCTTTACTATAGTTTTCCGCCGAACTAAATTGGTGACACGTTTTAGTTGGAATTTCATGGGTTTAGTTAATAAATGTATTTTTAGCTATTTGATGAATTTTGAAGCGAGATTGATAAGTGATTGTTTGTGCTTTAGGTTGAGGCATTTTTTTTGGTGAAGGTGTGCATCGAGTGAGATTAGGACGATAGGTAAGTAGTGCATGCATGCGTTTTACCCAAGTGGGCCTACATTGTAGAACTTTAGGATTTATGTGATTGATTGTGGTGTGCGTGCGTATTGTTTGACATGAATTATTTTTTTTAGAAGGGAACGAAAATGGTTTTGAGCATATTTTGAGTAAGTGGTGAGACGCGTGGCAGTAGTACCGCGGATCCTCCTAGTGTGTGGGCTAGTATGTAACCAACCGTGGATTTTGCTTGAGCAGTGGGCCAGTTGGGCCGTCACCCGGCGTATATGTATTGACGGTGAGGATGATGGGCACTGGTACCACAGATCCAATTAGTGTGTGGGCCGGTGCAACACCAGTCGCAGATTCTGCTCGAGTAGTGGGCCGGCTGGGCTGTCGCGAAATGTGTGTGTGGCAACTGTGGTCCCGTTGCTGGGGAGGCTGGGACGAGGGCGACATGTCATGGTGTAGCGTGGCGCGAGGTACACCCTCACCCTGATGTGGTTGTTGTGTGGTGATGCGTGTGTGTAGCTTGTGGGCCTAATTTCTGGATAGTCCAAGACGGTTGCGACGTGTCAGGGTGTAGGGTGGCGTTGGGTTCCTACTTACCCTGGTGCGGCTACACTACGTGTCACAGATGTGACAACATAAGTGTGAGTGTAGAGACTACATGTGATAGGATTGCATTGTCGGCTTTTACTTTCATATTATACTACTTACTGATCGTTAGGCTTATGTTGTCTATTCTATGGTGTAGGTGTTGACGATATTGCTGATGAGCCTCGAAAGTCTAGTCCTGATGCATAGGACGGTTGGCGGCGTACGACCGGGGCAACGGATGACGGATTTTGTTAGGGTGACCCGACCAGTGTAGACGGTAAGTGGTGGCTTGTCTATTGCGGGTATCTTATTTTGTTGTGTCGATGTACAGTTGATTAGACGAGTTGTATAGGCGTGGGTTGTATATGGGTTTATGAAGTGCATGTGATTTCGGTCACGTACGCGTATGCTTTACATGTAGGAGATTGGTAATGCTCTATACTGTAGACTTTCCTCATTTGTAGTTGATAGATTTTCGTTGTCTTTAAACTTTGATTATTTTGTTATGGAGATTCTCTGGATGGTTGATAGATAAATATTGCTAGTTTCTGGTGAACTGTGTGCAGGGTTTAAATTTTGGGATAGCCAATTTTTAGGCGTTATTCTGTTGAAATTTTGGGAGAGAGATTGGGAGTCGAGAGGATATGGAATAGGTCGGAATGTGTACAGTGAGTGTTAGAGAAGTGTGGAGGGGAGCGGAAGTGAGGCGTGGTCACATGTGCACAGGGCACGCGGCCCTGCGGGTGCTCACGGGTCGTGCGGCGTCAGGTGAGTGCATGCGTGCGGAAGTGTGGTACGGAGGCAGGGTGCGTGAGGTACGGGGCGCTGTGAGCGTACGCGTGATGTGGGGATGTTGAGTTGGTTCGCGCAACACCGTGAGGGTGTGCACGGCAGGGGTGTGCGACACCGAATTTGTGTAGTTCGAGGTATGTGTTGGACTTCTTCCTAGAATTTCGAGTCTTGTCATTTTATTTTAAAACTATTTTAAATTGTTGTCTTTTCCGCTGCGTATTTTTATATTGAAGATTTCATGTTTCCTTTTCGGGGTGCGAGTTGTTTTTGAATCGAGTCGAAAATTTTTTTTTTTTATACTTACAAATGTTCTTTTAAATATGATTTGAAAACGAAAGAGGTATTAAATTGAGTGAATTGTTTCAAGTCTCTGTATGTCATAGTGTGTAAATGTACTGTAGCGCACCTGGAACGGGTGGGTTCTCGGGGTGTTAGAGTTATGGTATCAAAGCCAAAGGCTCAACGTCGTTCAGAGGATTACCTAACACCGCCAGCCGTTGCACAATACCACTCCACCAACTGTAAATGTTTATATTTAAATTTATTGTAGAACTAATGTGAGTTTGTATATGTTAAAGGTAGAAAATGTCAGGAGAAGCGAGAGGCAGAGGTGAAAACCCACACGTTCCTGGTGCGCTACAGTACGTCTACTTATACACACTATGACACACTAAAACTCGACACAAGTCACTCAATTTAATATCACTTTCATTTTCAAATCATCTTCAAAAGAAATTTGTACTATGAAAAATATTCGACTCGATTCGAAAACAACTCGCGCCCCGAATAGGGAACACGAAATCCTCAATATGAAAATACGCAACGGAAAATAAAACAATTTAAAATAGTTTTAAAATAAACTTGCAAAACTTGAAATCCTAGGAATAAGTCCAAATTCGGTGTCGTGCACTCACGTCCCCACTTCGACGTCCAGGTTCCGCGCGCGCCAACTCAACATCATCCCGTCACGCGCACACTCACAGCGCCGCGTGCCCCACACACCCTATCTCCGTACCACGTGTCCGCACGCACGCCCTCACCCGACGCCGCACGACCCGTGAGCACCAGCGACCACGCCGCACTTCTGCTCCACTCCACTCCACACCACTCCACACTTCTCTAATAGTAACTGTATACTTCCCTACCTATTACATATCCTCCCGACTCCCAAACTCTCTCCCGAAATTTTGGCAGAGTAACGCGTAAAAACTTTCTATCCCAAAATTTAAACCTTGCACACAATTGACCAGAAACTAACAATATTTATCTATTAACCATTCAGAGAATCTACATAACAAAATAATCAAAGTTTAAAGACGACAAAAATTTATCAACTATAAATGAGGAAAGTACATTGTATAGAGCAATACCAAACTGCTACATGTAAAGCAAACGCATACGTCACCAAAATCACACGCACTCTGTAAACCCCTATACAACCGATGCCTATACAACTCGTCTAATCAACTGTACATCAACCCAGGAAAATAAAATATCCACAATAGCCAAGCCACCACCTATCGTCTCCACGGGTCGGGTCGCCCTAACAAAATCCGACGTCCGGTGCCTTGGTCGCACGCCGCCAACCGTCCTATGCCTCAGGACTAGGCTCTCAAGGCTCACCAGCAATATCGTCAGCACCTACACCATACAATACACATTATAAGTCTAACGCTCAGTAAGTAGTATGATATGAAAGTAAAAGTTGGCACTGTAATCCTATCACATGCAGTCTCTACAGTCAAACTCATGTTGTCACATCCGTGATGCGTAGTATAGCCGCACCAGGGTAAGAAGGAACCTAGCGCCACCCTTCACCTTGACACGTTGCCACCGTCCCGAACTTCCGAGCAACGAGGGCCACAAGAGACACACACGCATCACCACATAGCAACCACATCAGGGTGAGGGTGTATCTCGCGCCACACTAAATCCTGACACGTCGCCCCCGTCCCAGCCTCCCAAACAACGGGGTCACAGTTGCTACAGACACGTTTCGCGACAGCCCGACCGGCCCACTACTCGAGCGGAATCCACGACTGGTGTTGCACCAGCCCACACACTAATAGGATCCGTGGTACTACTGCCCATCATCCTCAACGTCAACACATACACGCCGCGTGACGGCCCAGCCGGCCCACTTCCTGAGCAGAATCCGCGGTTGGTTACGTACCGGCCAACACACTAGCAGGATCCGCAGTACCACTGCCACACGTCTCATCACTTACTCAAAATATGCTCAAAACCATTTTCATTCCCTTCTAAAAAAATATGATGCATGTCAAACAATACGCACGCACACCACAATTAATCACATATATCGTAAAGTTCTATGGTGTAGGTCTACTTGGGCAAAACGCATGTATGCACTACTTACCTGTCGTACTAAGCTCACTTGACGCGCAGCTTCGCCAAAAATGCCTCAACCTAAAACACAAACAATCACTCATCAATCTTTACTTCAAAATTCATCAAATAAGCTAAAATAATATCCCTTAACTAAACCCATGAAATTCTAACAAAAACGAGTCGCTAATTCGGTTCAGCTGAAAATTAGCCTAAACTTCGGACGCGTATAACTTTTGCGTCCGTTAACGAAATCGAATGATTCAATTGGCTGAAGGTCCCCTTAGGAATCTAGTTTAACATACTAAGACGAATTTTAAAACGGTAAGCCGCAGCTAGGTGGAAAAACCCTGAAACCGAATCTGCCCCTTTTTATTCAATTTCACATTTATGTTTTTCTTCGAGCAAAACTCACTCAAAATTGGCTTTACGCATCAAAAAAAGCCATGCCACTATCACACGTCACAATTCTTCGAAAAACGCTCACTAATTTGCCTTGAACCAAAATCCAACATAAACTTCCAACGCGGATAACTTTTGCGTCGGATGTTGGAATCGAACGATTCTAGCGGCCATACGTTCCTCTAACCACCTATTTTAATCCACTAAAACAGAATTTAAAACAATTAACCATAGCCCCGTCAATATCTCTAAAAACAGAACTGTTTTTATAGGAAAAAAAATCCAAACTCTCAACTTCGGTCAAATTTCGCCAAATCTCTTCACCATGCAGGCATATTCCAATCAATTATGCATAAACTAACAACAATTTGAAGCTTCTCGATCAGAAAGTTCGAATGGCAGCATAATCCCTCCCAGTTTTCTTCTCAAAATCAGAACACCACCGATGTCCACCCTTTTTTTCCCCCGCTGCAAATCCCTCCACACTTGGCACAACTAGCCGAGGCTGGAACACAGACAATACTACACCTTCGGCCACCAAAAATAGAGGAGTAGCAGGGGACATCGCCACCTGTTCTTGGTCGGGTTTGGGGCAGAAATGCCGAGCCTCTAATGCACCCGCCCTATCTTCTAAACACCAAGGACCGGACTCAAACCAAGCGGGAGTTCGGAAGCAACTGAACTCCCCACTTGCTGGCAGAAAACAAAAATGGAGGAGGGCAGTTTACCTTGGGTGTTTAGCATGAGAATGGTCGAGTTACACGTCGTCCTGACTCGTCGGAGCTCCTTAACCACGTTGGATGCCGCTAACCTCTCCTCGGGTCGTCAAGCGTCGTCGGAGCTCGGAGTTTTCTCTCTCTCTCTCGCATCTCCCTTTTCTTGGGCGTTCGGGTTGCAGAATGCGTGAAGTGGAATGGCTTCTTCGTGAAGCCATTCCACTTAACAAGTTTTTTTTTCTAATTTAATTAATTAATTTACCAGAACGCCCTCACGTGTTTTTATCGTCCGTAACTCCGTTAAATTCTCGTGCTCTGACTTTAAAATTCTGAAAATTGTCACTAGAATTAGATTCCGAGTTCTATGACCTAATTTATCCATTAAAATATTTTCTGAAACTCCAACCGAGATTAAATTAAAAATATCAAAAATCAGATTTAAAATTTGAAATTTTCCTGGTTATTACATTCCCCCCACCTTATAAGAATTTTGTCCCAAAAATTTACGTACCGAATAAGTTGGGATACTGATGCTCCATGTTTTCATGCCGCTCCCAAGTAGTCTCTTTCACACCATGATTGCGCCACAACACCTTGACCAAAGGGATCTCATTGTTGCGCAACACCTTCACAGCTGATCCTAAGATCTTTACTGGCTTCTCCTCGTAGGACAGCGTGGGCTGGATCTCTATATGCTGTTATGACACTAACTGAGAGGGATCGCGCATACACTTCCTCCGCATCGAGACATGGAAAATATCATGGATGGCATCCATCGACGAGGGCAACTGAAGCTGGTACGCAGTTCTCCAAATCCGCTTAACAATCGGGATGGTCCCATAAACCGAGGGTTGAGCTTCCCTCGCTTTCCAAACCTCACCACTCCCTTGAACGGCGAGATCTTCAAAAATACCTCGTCGCCCTCCCTAAACTCCAACTCCCGACACCTCTGATCAGCATAACTCTTTTGTCGACTCTGAGCTGCTTCAATTCTCTTCCATATCACAGAAATTTTGTCGACAGTCTGCTGTAAAATCTTAGGACCTATCAATCGGGCCTCCCTAACCTCATCCCGATACAATGGCGACCTGCACTTCCTTCCATAGAGGCTCTCGTAGGGCACCATACAAATAGTGGACTGGTAGCTGTTATTATATGAGAACTCCACTAACGGTAAGAACTTACTCCAAGCTGCTTGAAACTCCAACACACAGGCTCTGAGCATATCCTTTAGAATCTATATAGTCCACTCTGACTGCCCGTCGGTCTGAGGTTTAAAGGCTGTACTGAAATCTAATCTGGTGCCCATGGCCTTATGCAGACTCCTCCAAAACTTGGACGTGAATATGGGGTCTCGGTCTGAAACAATCGACATCGGAATTGTATGAAGTCTGACAATCTCATGAATATATAACTGGGCAAACTGATCCATGCTATAAGTCATCTTCACAGGCAAGAAGTGAGACGACTTCGTCAACCTGTTGGCAATCACCCAGATAGCATCATGTCCCTTGGTAATCCTCCGCAGCCCGACCATAAAATTCATAGTGATCCGCTCCCACTTCCACTCTGGTATTGGCAATGGTTGGAGCATCCCAGACGGTCGCTGATGTTCTGCCTTCACCTGCTGGCAGACTACGCAGGTCTCAACATACTCAGCCACCGATCACTTCATGTTAGGCTACCAATAGTGCTGCTTCAAATCCCTGCACATCTTAGTGCTTCCGGTATGCACAGAGAAAGAAGATGAATGGACCTCTGACAATATATCCTTCCTCAGCTCCTCATCCTTCGGGACGTACCACCTATCCCAAAATTTTAGAATCGCGTCCTCTGAATAGCTGAACTCAGAATTAGGCCTTGCCTCCATACTCGCCTTCAGCTTGCTACACTCTGAGTCAGTCTCCTGGGCCTGCCTAATCCTGTCCAGAATAGTCAGCCTCAACGACAAGGCCGAAAGAGTGGCGGCCAGATCAGAAACCACCTCCAGGTCAAAACTCTGCATCTCTGTCATCAACTTAACAGGCTCTATCGAAGTCATGGCAGAAGTCGCAGCTGTCACCCGACTCAAGGCGTCTGCCACCACGTTTGCCTTTTTCAGGTGGTACTTGATCTACACATCATAATCCTTGACCAGCTCGAGTCATCTACTCTGTCTCAAATTCAACTCCTTCTGCGTGAAAATGTACCTCAAGCTCTAATGGTCTGAGTAAATTTTGCACTGCTGCCCATAAAGGTAATGTCTCCAAATCTTAATTGCAAATACAACAGCCGCCAGCTTCAAATCATGAGTGGGATAATTCTGCTCGTAAGCCTTCAACTGCCTAGAGGCATAGGCAATGACTCTCCCACCCTGCATCAAAACACACCCTAAACCAATCCTTGAGGCATCACAATAAATGCAGAACTTCTTTTCTTCCACGGGCAGCGTCAGTATAGTAGTCGTAGTCAATCTCTACTTCAATGTCTAGAAGCTGTCCTCACATCTGTCGGTCCATTCATACTTCGCATTCTTTCTGGTCAGCCGGGTCAAGGGAGCCGAGATCTTAGAGAACCCCTCATGAATCTCCGATAATATCCAGCCAACCCTAGAAAACTGCGTATCTCACTAGCAGTGGTCGGCCGCGGCCACTCCTTTACAGCCTGAACTTTCACCGGATCAATTGAAATAGCCTTAGAGGAAATAACATGCCCTAAGAAGTGAATCCTGTCCAACCAAAACTCGCACTTCGAGAACTTAGCGTACAGCTAATGCTGGCTCAGGATAGTCAATATGGTCCCGAAGTGCTCCCGGTGCTGCTCTTCACTCCGCAAATAAATCAGAATGTCATCAATAAACCCGATCACAAACTTGTCCAGGTACTCCCTGAACACTCGGTGGATCAAATCCATAAACGCTGCAGGGGCATTGGTCAGCCCGAATGACATAACCAGGGACTCAAAATGTCCGTACCTTGTCCTGAAGGCTGTCTTCAGTACATCCTCGCGCTTTACCTTTAACTGATGATAGCCGGACCTCAGGTCGATCTTATAAAACACTTGGGCACCCTGTAGCTGATCAAACAAATCGTCCATCCTCTGGCAATGGGTACCTGTTCTTCACCGTTAACTTATTCAGCTCCCGATAGTCAATACACATTCGTAGGCATCCGTACTTCCTCTTGACAAATAGAACTGGCGCGCCCCAAGTTGAAAAACTAGGGCGTATAAAGCCTTTATCCGTCAGCTCCTCCAACTGAGCCTTCAGCTCTTTAAGTTCGGTAGATGCTAACCGGTACGGGTTCTTGCACACCAGCTCGGCACCTGGGAAAACATCTATCTCTAATCAATCTCCCTATTAGGGGGCAACCCTGGCAAATCATCACGAAATACCTCTGGGAACTCCTACACAACAAGAATATCCTGCAACCAAGTATCACCCTGTGACTGCACATCCCCGACACTTGGCAAAAACCCCTGGCAACTCTTGCGCAACAACCGTGGAGTTTGACAAGAAAAGATAGTAGAAATACTGGTAACACCTTTACCTGCTTTAAATGTGTAGCATTCCCTGTCCGGGGGCCAAAAATGAACTTCTCTGGTCCTATAGTCAATCTTGGCATGATGTCTGAACAACCAGTCCATTACAAAGATCACCTCATAACCGCTCATATAGAGTATGACTATCTCGGCATATAACTGCTTTGTCCCCACTGTCACCACATTGCTCCGCACCACCTGTTATGAATACAAATGTTTCCCTGATGGTAAAGTCACATCATAATGTTGCTCGGGGGGACTGAACTCCAAGTTTGCCTTAACAACAAAACCCGTCGACACAAACGAGTGTGTAGCGCCCGCATCAATCAAGGTATAAGCTGCCACACCAGAAACAAAAATGTTACTGGCAATCCCTGATGGCTGGGCAGCATCATTTGGCTCAAAAAGGGCAAAAACCCTCGGTGTAACTCTAGCTGACGTCTTGCTCATAGCTGGGCATCTATTAGCAAAGTGTCCCACCTCATTGCAGTTGAAGCAACAGTTCTGACGCGACTTCTGGCACTCCCTAAACATGTGGCCCACCTCGCCACAGTTATAACACCACACTGTGTCCACTCTGCACTCGCCCGAGTGGCTTCTCTGAAACTTTCGGACACACTGAAAACTGTCCCGACCCTTGTGGCATCTTGGTGCTCCCCTGGCTGCTGGAATTGTCACTAGGCCTCTTCAGGTCTTTCTGCATGGACGCTCCCTCTCCGCTAGTCTGTGGCAGGGACTCTCTGAATGATCTCCGAGGCTTCTCCATAGGTACCTCCCTATAACTAGGAAGCTTCGCCCAAGCCTACTCAATGTCTAGGGCCTTCGCTACCACCTCCTCGTACGGCATGCCCCGAGTCCCCGCAATCCGCATGCCCATATAGATATCCGGCTTCAGACCCTGCACAAACTGATGTACCTTATTCTCATCGAGGCTCACCAAATGCCTTGCAAACCGCGACAAAACCTCAAACTGTCGTACATACTCAGCCACAGTGCCGGTCTGCCTCAATTGCGCAAACTCCACCATCTTTCGTGTCCTGACAGAATGACTGAAATACTTACCGAAAAACACCAACCTGAACTCCTCCCAGGTCATGGTCTCAACATCTCTCGTGGCCACTACAGTATCCCACCAATGGCTCCCATCCTTATCCAGATAGAATGCCGCACTAGAAACCTTGTCCTGCTCCTCCACCTTGGCAAAACCCATCATACTCTCCACGCTCCGTATCCACTCCTCAGCACTTAGAGGATTCGGAGATGACCTATCAAAAGTCAGGGGTCTAAGTTTATGCAGCCTATCGCCCCCTCTGTCAGACAAACCCTGGGCGCTAGAATGACCCTGGTCGTCCCTGCTCATAAATCTCTCCAGCTGCTAAGACTGGCAGTGGACTAACTTGGCAAGCTGCCGGACGGTATCATCCATATCGCCCACAGCTCTAGGCACCAATCGTCGTGGTCGGCCTCAACCTCTGCCCATCGCCTCTCCTGACATTTTCTACCTTTAACATATACAAAACTCACATTAGTTTTACAATAAATTTAAACCTAAACAGTTAAAGTTGGTGGAGTGCTCCCGTACAGTGGCTGGCAGTGTTAGGTAATCCTCTGAACGACGTCGCTCTGATACCATAACTGTAACACCCCGAGAACCCACACGTTCCCGGTGCGCTACAATACGTCTACTTATACACACTATGACACACTAAAACTTGACAGAAGTCACTCAATTTAATACCACTTTCAATTTCAAATCATCTTCAAAAGAACATTTGTGACTATTAAAAATTTTCGACTCGATTCGAAAACAACTCGCGCCCCGAAGAGGGAATACGAAATCCTCAATATTAAAAGACGCACCAGAAAAGAAAACAATTCAAAATAGTTTTAAAATAAACCGACAAGACTCGAAATCCTAGGAAGGAGTCCAACACATCCCTCGAACTACACAAATTCGGTGTCATGCACTAACATCCCCACTTCGACGCCCCGCGCGCCCCCTCGCAGACCGCGCGCACCAACTCAACATCACCCCGTCACGCGCACGCCCACAGCGCCGCGTGCCCCACGTACAGAACCTCCGTACCAAATGTCCGCACGCACGCCCTCACCCGACGCCGCACTACCCGTGAGCACCTGCAGGGCCGCGTACCCCGCGCACCTGCGACCACGCCGTACTTCCGCTCCACTCCACACATCTCTAACACTCACTGTACACATCCCGAGCTATTCCATATCCTCCTGACTCCCAACCTCTCTCCCAAAATTTCGGTAGAGTAACGCTAAAAACTGGTTATCCCAAAATTTAAACACTGCACACAGTTTACCAGAAACTAATAATATTTATCTATTAACCATTCAGAGAATCTCCATAACAAAATAATCAAAGTTTAAAGACGACAAAAATCTATCAACTATAAATGAGCAAAGTCTACAGTATAGAGCAATACCAAGCTCCTACATATAAAGCAAACGCGTACGTCACCGAAATTGCACGCACTCCATAAACCCCTATACAACCAACGCATATAAAACTCGTCTAATCAACTGTACATCGACCCAACAAAATAAAATACCCGCAATAGCCAATCCACCACCTACCGTCTCCATGGGTCGGGTCGCCCTAACAAAATCCGCCTTCCGGTGCCTTGGTCGCACACCGCTAACCGTTCTATGCCTCAAGACTAGGCTCTCGAGACTCATCAGCAATATCGTCAGCACCTACACCATAGAACACACATCATAAGTCTAACGCTCAGTAAGTAGTACCATATGAAAGTAAAAGCCCACACTGCAATCTTATCACATGCAGCTTCTACAATCACACTCATGTTTTTACATCCGTGATGCGTAGTATAGCCGCACCAAGGTAAAGAGGAACCTAGCGCCACCCTTCACCCTGACAAGTCGTCACCGTCCCTGACTCCCCAGCAACGAGGCCAACATGCTACACACACGCATCACCACACATCAACCACATCAGGGTGAGGGTGTACCTCGCGCCACACTACACCCTGACACGTCGCCCCCGTCCCAGCCTCCCCAGCAACGGTGCCAAAGTTGCCTCAAACACCTTTCGCGACAGCATAGCCGGCCCACTACTCGAGCAGAATCTGCGACTGGTGTTGCACCGCCCCAAACACTAGTAGCAACCGCAGTACCACTGCTCATCATCCTCACCGTCAACACATACATGCCGCGTGACAGCCCAGCCGGCCCACTCCTCGAGTGGAATTCGCGGTTAGTTACGTACCGGTCCACACACTAGCAGGATCTGCGGTACCAACGCCACGCATCTCACCACTTACTCAAAACATGTTCAAAACCATTTTCGTTCCCTTTTAAAAAAATATGATGCATGACAAACAATACGCACGCACACCACAATCAATCACATAAATTCTAAAGTTCTACGGTGTAGGTCCACTTAGGCAAAACGCATGCATGCACTACTTACGTAAGGCCATAAGCTCACTCGACGCACAGTTTCACCAAAAATGCCTCAACATAAAACACAAACAATCACTCATCAATATTTACTTTTAAATTCACCAAATAAGCTAAAATAATATCCCTTAACTAAACCCATGAAATTCCAACCAAAACGAGTCGCTAATTCGGTTCGGCCGAAAATTAGCCTAAACTTCGGACGTGTATAACTTTTGCGTTCATTAACGGAATCGAATGATTCAAGTGGCTAAACGTCTCATTAGGAACCTAGTTTAATATACTAAGATAAATGTTAAACAGTAAGCTGCAGCTAGGTGGAAAAATCCAGAAACCAAATTTGCCCCTTTTTATTCAATTTTACATTTATGTTTTTCTTCAACCAAAACTCACTCAAAGTTGGCTTTACGCATCAAAAACAGTCATGCCACTATCACACGTCACAATTCTACGAAAAATGCTCACTAATTTGACTGGGATCAAAATCCGACATAAACTTCTAACGCGCATAACTTTTGCGTCGGATATCAGAATCGGACGATTCCAGCGGCCATATGTTACACTAACCACCTACTTTAACCCACTAAAACAGAATTTAAAACAATAAACTGTAGCCCTGTCAAAATCTCCAAAAACAGAATTGTTTTCATACGAAAAAAATCTGAACTATCAACTTCGATCCAGTTTAGCCAAATCTTTTCACCATGTAGCCACATTCTAATCAATTATGCATAAACTAACAACAATTTGAAGCTTCTCGATCAGAGAGTTCGAATGGCAACACAATCCCTCCCAGTTTTCTTCTCAAAATCAGAACACCACCGATGCCCACCCCTTTTTCCCCCGCTGCAAATCCCTCAACACATGGCAAAACTAGCCGAGGATGAAACATAGGCAATACTACACTTTCGGCCACCGAAAATAGAGGAGTAGCAAGGGACATCCCCACCTGTTCTTGGTCGGATTTGAGGCAAAAATGCCGAGCCCCTAGTGCACCCACCCTATCTTCTAAACACCAAAGACCAAACTCAAACAAAGCAGGAGTTCAGAAGCAACCGAACTCCCCACTTGCTGGCAGAAAATAAAAGTGAAGGAGGGAAGTTTACCTTGGGTCTTCAGCACTGGAATGGTTGAGCTACACGTCGTCTCGACTCATCGGAGCTCCCTAACCACGTCGACTGCCGCTAACCTCTCCTCGGGTCGTCAGCCGTTGTCGGAGCTCGGAGTTTTCTCTCCCTCTTTCGTGTCCCCCTCTTCTCGGGTGTTCGGGTTGCAGAACGCGTGAAGTGGAATGGCTTCTTCGTGAAGCCATTCCACTTAACAGGTTTTTTTTTCTAATTTAATTAATTAATTTACCAAAACACCCTCACGTGTTTTTATCGTCCGTAACTCTGTTAAATTCTCGTGCTCCGACTTTAAAATTTTGAAAACCATCACTAGAATTAGATTCCGAGTTATATGACCTAATTTACCTATTAAAATATTTTCCGAAACCCCAACCGAGATTAAATTAAAATTATATGAAATTAGATTTAAAATCGGAATTTTTCTAGGTTATTACAGTTTAGATTTAAATTTATTGTAGAACTAATGTGAGTTTGTATATGTTAAAGGTAGAAAATGTCAGGAGAGGTGAGTGGCAAAGGTAGAGGTCGACCACGACGAGAGGCGCCTAGAGCTGTTGGCAATATGGATGATACCGTCCGGCAACTTACTGAGTTAGTCCACTAACAGTCTCAGCAGCTAGAGAGATTTATGAGCAGGGACGAGAAGTGTCAGTCTAGTGCCCAGGGTTCGTCTTACATAGGGGGTGATAGGCTACATAGACATAGACCCCAGACTGTTGACGGGTCATCTCTGGATCCTCTCAGTGCTGAGAAGTGGATACGGAGCGTGGAGAGGATGATGGGTTTTGCAAAGGTGGATGAGCAGGACAAGGTTTCTAGTGCGGCATTCTATCTGGCCAAGGATGCGAGCCATTGGTAGGATACTGTAGTGGCCACGAGAGATGTGGAGACCATGACCTGGGACGAGTTCAGGTCAGCGCTTTTCGGTAAGTATTTCCGCCATTCTGTCAGGATACAGAAGATGGTGGAGTTTGCGCAGTTGAGGCAGACCGGCATTGTGGCCGAGTATGTACGACAGTTTAAGGCCTTGTCACGGTTTGCAGGCATTTGGTGAGCCTCAATGATAATAAGGTTTATCAGTTTGTGCAGGGCCTAAAGCCGGATATCTATATGGGCATGCAGATTGCAGGGAATCGAGGCATGCCATATGAGGAGGTGGTAGCGAAGGCCCTGGACATTGAGGAGGCTCGGGCGAAGCTTTCTAGTTATAGGGAGGTACCCAAGGAGCAGTCTCGGAGATCATTTAGAGAGTTGCTGCCACAGTCGAGCGGAGAGGGGGCGTCAATGCAGAAAGGCCTGAAGAGGCCTAGTGACAGTTCTAGTAGCCAGGGGAGCACCAAGAGACCATAAGGGTCGGGACAGTTTCTAGTGTGCCAGAAGTATCAGAGTAGCCACCCAGACGAATGCAGAGTGGGCCCAGTGCGGTGTTATAACTGTGGCGAGGTGGGCCACATGTCTAGAGAGTGCCAGAAGCCACGTCAGAAACGTTGCTTCAATTGCAATGAGGTGGGACACTTTTCCAACAGATGCCCAGCTGCGAGCAAGACGTCAGTGAGAGTTGTGCAGAGGGTTTTGGCCCTTTTTGAGCCAGATGATGCTGCCCAACCATTAGTGATTGCAGGTAACATTTTTGTTTTTGCTGTTATACCTTGATTGATACGGGCGCTACGCCCTCATTTGTGTCGACGGGTTTTGTTGTTAAGGCAAATTTAGAGTTCATCCCCGCCGGGCAACATTATGATGTGACCTTGCCATCACGGGAACATTGGTATTCAGAACAGGTGGTACGGGGCAATGTGGTGACAGTGGGGAGAAAGCAGTTGTATGTCGAGTTCGTTATACTGCATATGAGCGGCTATGAGGTGATTTTGAGAATGAACTGGCTGTTCAGACATCATGCCAAGATTGACTGCAGGACTAGAGAGATTCATTTTCGGCCCTGGGTGAGGAAAGCTACCCATTCAAAAAAGGTAAAGGTCTTGCCAGGATTTCTGTTATCTTTTTTCGTCATACTCCACGGTGGTTGGATAATAGTTGTCAGGGGTTTTTGGCAAGTGTCGGGGATGCACAGTCACAGGGTGATACTCAGTTACAGGATATCCTTATTGTGCAGGAGTTCCCGGAAGTATTTTGTGATGATTTGCCAGGATTGTCCCCTGACAAGGAGATTGAATTTGAGATAGATATTTTCCCAGGTGCCGAGCCGGTGTGCAAGAACCCGTACAGGTTAGCACTTACCAAACTTAAGGAGCTGAAGGGTCAATTGGAGGAGCTGACGGATAAGGGCTTTATACGTCCTAGTTTTTCACATTGGGGCGCGCCAGTTCTATTCGTCAAGAAGAAGGACGGATCCCTACGAATGTGTATTGACTATCGGGGGCTGAATAAGTTGACGGTGAGAGAACAAGTACCCATTGTCGAGGATTGATGATTTGTTTGATTAGCTACAAGGTGCCCGAGTCTTTTCTAAGGTCGACCTGAGATCCTGTTATCATCAGTTGAAGGTAAAGGGCGAGGATGTATCGAAGACGGCCTTAAGGATGAGGTACGAACATTTTGAGTTCCTAGTTATGTCATTCAGGCTGACCAATGCCTTTGCAGCGTTTATAGATTTGATGCACCGAGTGTTCAAGGAGTACCTGGACAAGTTTGTGATCGTGTTTATCGACGACATTCTGATTTACTCGCGGAGTGAGGAGCAGCACAGGGAACACTTGAGGACCGTATTGACTATTCTAAACTAGCATCAGCTGTACGCTAAGTTCTCGAAGTGCGAGTTTTGGTTGGACAAGATTCACTTCTTTGGGGCATGTTATTTCCTCTGAGGGTATTTCAGTTGACCTGGTGAAAGTTCAGGCTGTAAAGGAGTGGCTGCGACCGACCAGTGCCAGCGAGATACGCAGTTTTCTGGGGTTGGCTGGATATTATCGGAGATTCATTGAGGGGTTCTCTAAAATCTCAGCTCCCTTGACCCGGCTGACCAGAAAGAATGCAAAATACGAGTGTACTGACAAGTGTGAGGATAGCTTTCAAACATTGAAGCAGAGATTGACTACGGCTCCTATACTGACGCTGCCCATGGAAGGAGAGAAGTTCTGCATTTATTGTGATGCCTCCAGGATTGGTTTGGGGTGTGTTTTGATGCAGGGTGGTAGAGTCATTGCCTATGCCTCTAGGTAGTTGAAGGCTTATTATGAGCTGAATTATCCAACTCACGATTTGGAGCTGGCGGCTGTTGTATTTGCACTTAAAATTTGGAGGCATTACCTTTATGGGTAGTAGTGCGAGATTTACTCAGACCATAAGAGCTTGAGGTACATTTTCACGCAGAAGGAGCTGAATTTGAGACAGAGGAGATGGCTCGAGCTGGTCAAGAATTACGATGTGGAGATCAAGTACCACCCGGGAAAGGCAAACGTGGTGCCAGACGCCTTGAGCCGGGTGACAGCTTCAACTTCTGCCATGACTTCCATAGGGCCAATTGAGTTGATGACAGAGATGCAGAGTTTTGGCCTAGAGGTAGTTTCTAATTTGACAGCCACTCTCTTGGCCTTGTCGTTGAGGCCGACTATTCTGGAATGGATTAGGATGGCCCAAGAGACTGACTTGGAGTGTAGCGAGCTGAAGGCGAGTATGGAGGCCAGGCCTAATTCTGGATTCAGCTATTCAGATGATGAGATTATGAAATTTCATGATAGGTGGTAAGTCTCGGAGGCCCATTCATCTTCTTTCTCTGTGCATCCCGGAAGCACTAAGATGTATAGAGATTTGAAGTAGCACTATTGGTGGCCTAACATGAAGTGAGTAGTGCCCGTGTATGTTGAGACTTGCGTAGTTTGCCAACAAATGAAGGCGGAAAATCAACGACCGTCTGGGATGCTCCAACCATTGCCAATACCAGAGTTGAAGTGGGAGCGGATCACTATGGATTTTGTGGTTGAGCTGCCGAGGACTACCAAGGGACATGATGCTATCTGAGTGATTGTCGACAAGTTGACGAAGTCATCTCTCTTCTTGCCTGTGAGGATGACTTATAGCATGGATCAGTTTGCCCAGTTATATATTCAGCAGATAGTCAAACTTCATGAGATCCCAGATTCACATCCAAGTTTTGGAAGGGTCTGCATAAAGCTATGGGCACCAGATTAGATTTCAGTACGGCCTTTCATCCTAAGACCGACGGGCAGTCAGAGAGGACTATACAGATTCTTGAGGATTGCTCAAGGCCTGTGTCTTGGAGTTTCAGGCGGCTTGGAGTAAGTTCTTACCGTTAGTGGAGTTCTCATGTACTAACAGCTACCAGTCCACTATTGGTATGGCACTGTACGAGGCCCTCTACGAAAGGAAGCGCAGGTTGCCATTGTATTGGGATGAGGTTGGGGAGGTCCGATTGATAGGTCCTGAGATTTTACAGCAGACGGTCGACAAAATTTCTGTGATACGAAGGAGGATTGAAGCAGCTCAGAGTCGACAGAAGAGTTATGATGATCAGAGGCGTTGGGAGTTGGAGTTTAGTGAGGGCGACGAGGTATTTCTGAAGATCTCGCCGTTCAGGGGAGTGGTGAGGTTCGAGAAGCGGGGGAAGCTCAACCCTCGGTTTGTGGGACCATTTTCGATTGTCAAGCGGATTGGGAGAACTGCGTACCAGCTTCAGTTCCCTTCGTCGATGGATGTCATCCATGATGTTTTCCATGTCTCGATGCTGAAGAACTGTGTTTGTGATCCTTCACAGGTAGTGCCACAACAGGATATAGAGATCCAGCCGACGCTGTCCTACGAGAAATTTTAGATTTTTAAATTTAATTTCTGATATTTTTAATTTAATTTCAGTTTGGGTTTCAGAAAATATTTTAACGGGTAAATTAAGTCATAGACTTGGAATCTAATTCTAGTGACGGTTTTCAAAATTTTAAAATCAGGGATACGAGAATTTAACGAAATACGGGCGGTTAAAACACGTAAGGGTGTTTTGGTAATTTTTATTATTTAAATGATTTTTATAAAAAAATAAAATAAAAATTTTAAACAAAACAACTGAACGGCTTCGCGAGGAAGCCGTTCAGTGTTCTGTTTTCTTTGCCAAGGCCGAGAAGAGCGACCGAGGGTGAGAGAGAGACCGAGAGGGAGAGCGGGAAACGGAGAACGATCAGCCGACGAACGACGACAAGGTGTGACGCCGGGAGCTCCGACGAGCTGAGCGGAGGTGTGAGTGCAGGCTTTCCCGAGCTTAAAGTCGAAGGTAAGCTCTCTGTTTGCCAGCTATTCGGCCAAGCCTTGATGCTCGTTTTTTTCTCTTCGATGTTGATGAACTTGTTGAATGCTACGTTGCAGGGAGGGTCTGCGTGTGTAAGAGTGTTGTGGGCAGTAGATGCTCAGTGGGAGGGAGAAAGACCGAGGGGGGAGATTGAGCAAAATTCGTGCTGGTACTCGAATCTCTAATTTTTGAGTTGATTATGCATGAATGAGTGGAATATGGCTGACTGCATATAGAAATGTTGAATTTGAACTGAAATCAAAATCGGATTTTTGTTTTGTGTAAGAGCAGATTCTGTTTTTGGCTGTTTCGGCCTAGCTTTGATTGATCGTTTTAAATTCTATTTTTGTCGATTAAATTAGGTTGTTAGAAGGACGTATGGCCGCTAGAATCGTTCGATTCTGATATCCGACGCAAAAGTTATGCGCGTCGGAAGTTTATATCTGATTTTGGTTCAAGTCAAATTAGTGAGCATTTTTCGTAGAATTGTGACGTGTGATAGTAGCATGGCCATTTTTTATGCGTAAAACTAGTTTTGAGTGAGTTTTGGTTGAAGAAAATAAAAATATGAAATTGGATAAAAATGGCAGATTTGGTTTTGGGATTTTTCCACCTAGCTGCGGCTTACCATTTTAAAATTCGTATTAGTATGTTAAACTAGCTTCCTAAGAGAACGTTTAGCCTCTTGAATCACTCAATTTCGTTAAAGGACGGAAACGTTATGCGCGTCCGAACCAAATTGGTGACACATTTTAGTTAGAATTTCATGGGTTTAGTTAATAGATGTTATTTTTAGCTATTTGATGAATTTTGAAGCGAGATTGATGAGTGATTGTTTGTGTTTTAGATTGAGTCATTTTTTTTATCGAAGTTGTGCGTCAAGTGAGCTTAGTATGTCAGGTAATTAGTGCATGCATGCGTTTTGCCCAAGTGGGTCTACATCGTAGAACTTTAGGATTTATGTGATTAATTGTGGTGTGCGTGCATATTGTTTGACATGCATCATTTTTTTTAAAAGCGAACGAAAATGGTTTTAAGCATATTTTGAGTAAGTGGTGAGACGCGTGGCGGTGGTACCACAGATCCTACTAGTGTGTGGGCCGGTACGTAACCAACTATGGATTTTGCTCGAGGAGTGGGCCTGCTGGGCCGTCACACGCCGTGTATGTGTTGACGGTGAGGATGATGGGCAGTGGTACCGCGGATCCTCCTAGTGTGTGGGTCGGTGCAACACTAATCACGGATTCCGCTCGAGGAGTGGGCCGGTTGGGTTGTCCCGAAACGTGTGTGTGGCAACTGTGGCCCTGTTGCTGGAAAGGCTAGGACGGGGGCGACGTGTCAGAGTGCAGTGTGGTGCGAGGTACACCTTCACTCTGATGTAGTTGTTGTGTGGTGATACGTGTGTGTAACTTGTGGAACTTGTTGCTGGGGAGTCCAGGACGGTTGCGACGTGTCAGGGTGTAGGGTGACGTTAGGTTCCTCCTTACCCTGGTGCGGCTACACTATGTGTCATAGATGTGACAACATGACAGTGAGTGTAGAGACTGCATGTAATAGGATTGCATTGTCGGCTTTTACTTTCATATTGTACTACTTACTGAGCGTTAGGCTTATGTTGTGTGTTCTATGGTGTAGGTGCTGACGATATTGCTGGTGAGAATCGATAGCCTAGTACTGAGGCATAGGAACGGTTGGCGGCGTGCGACCGGGGCATCAGATGGCAGATTTTGTTAGGCCGACCCGACCCGTGAAGACGGTAGGTGGTGGCTTGGCTATTGCGGGTATCTTATTTTGCTGTGTCGATGTACAATTGATTAGATGAATTATATAGGCCTCAGTTGTATATGGGTTTATAGAGTGCGTGTGATTTCGGTGACGTACGCGTATGCTTTACATGTAGGAGCTTGGTAATGCTCTAGACTGTGGACTTTCCTCATTTGTAGTTGATAGATTTTCGTTGTCTTTAAACTTTGATTATTTTGTTATGGAGATTCTCTGGATGGTTGATAGATAAATATTGCTAGTTTCTGGTAAACTGTGTGCAGGGTTTAAATTTTGGGATAGCCAGGTTTTACGCGTTATTCTGCCAAAATTTTGGGAGAGAGGTTGGGAGTCGAAAGAATATGGAATAGGTCGGTATGTATACAGTGAGTGTTAAAAAAGTGTGGAGGGGAGCGGACGTGCGGCGTGGTTGCAGTTGCGCGGGGCACGCGGCCTTGCGGGTGCTCACGGTTCGTGCGGCGTCAGGTGAGAGCGTGCATGCGGACGTGCGGTACGGAGGCAGGGTGCGTGGGGCACGTGGCGCTGTGAGCGTGTGTGTGACGTGGTGATGTTAAGTTGGCACGCGCAGCACCGTGAAGGTGCGCGTGGGGTGTCGAAGTGAGGGCGGGGGTGTGCGACACCGAATTTGTGTAGTTCGAGGTATGTGTTGGACTCCTTCTTAGGATTTCGAGTCTTGTCATTTTATTTTAAAACTATTTTAAATTGTTGTCTTTTCCGCTGCGTATTTTTATATTGAGGATTTCGTGTTCCCTTTTAAGGGAGCGAGTTGTTTTCGAATCGAGTCGAAAATCATTTTTTTTATACTCACAAATGTTCTTTTGAATATGATTTTAAAACGAAAGGGGTATTAAATTGAGTGAATTGTGTCAAGTCTCTGTATGTTATAGTGTGTAGACGTACTGTAACGCACCGGAAACGTATGGGTTCTCGGGGTGTTACAAATATTGGTATTATAAATATTCGTGAAATCAATCATATGTATCTTTTCTAAATTAAAGGATTTTGTTGGTGATTTAATTTATTTTGTTTATTTTGTTGATTTTGTGTCGATTCGACAACCCTATATATCATTATACTATAAAACTTGACGTTGTGCACTTGTAGTAATTTTATTACGTTATAATATTTTTCGTACAACTAGTAGAAAGCACCAGTGCTAGAACAAGAGCACAAGTGTTGGAGCACTCTTGCTACGTCATAGTTGCGTTGGTTAGTTGTGTTCGATCTCTCTAATGCTCATAGTGGGGCACTATCGTGTCCATTTGAATGAAAAATAAAGTATATTCAAACAAATTTAAAAGGAAAATCGATAAACAAATAAAATAGATGGTTGGGTACACTTTACAATCTTTCATCACTATTGAATGTTATAAATATTTAGTATATGTCTATATACACACACATAAAGGACATGAGTGGCATTACATGCATAAATATAAATGCATAGGATAATATGGGGTGATATTGTTAGTGATTTTCTACAGGTAATGTAAGTGCACGTATCGCTAACAAAGTAAAAAAAAGTAAATAAAAGTCGAACCTATGAGGATAATCTTAACTAGACTTAATTGATATAAAAATTATGTAAAATAAAGATGAGGATAATATAAAAAGAAAATTTCTTCAGAAGTAATAAAAAATAAAACAAAGGAAATTGAAAAAATTAAGATAATAAAATCCTTGGTTAGAATTGATTTTCTTGTTACATGTAATTTATTACTGATACTATAGAATACTACAACATTTTTCATGGAATAGCGAGAAATACGTTTCTAGGGTTCTATTAAATTACCTAATTAAATTCGTTTAAAAATTTCTTTCGACTTTTGGAAAGACAACTTAATTCGAATTTCTTTAAAGTATTATTCTCAATGGTAGATAAATTAATGTCAATAATTTTGTAATAATTTAATTTACTTAATCAATCATGCATCTCAAAATTTTTATCTACCTCTCGATACAATGAAACATGTAACATTAAATTTGTCTATCGCGCAATTCGAATTAAACAATAAACATCATAATAGATTATTAAATAGAAAAATAAGCAAACTTTCATAGATCTCAATAAAGTACGTAACGAGTACTTTCTCTCATAACCAAGATTAAAACTTTAGTCTAAAATCATGATAATAAAATCAAAAATAAAAATATTCATAAAAAAAAAATAAAAGTAGAAGAAAAAGAAGTGCTAATGCCGACTTTTGGAAAAGTCTGCTGGCATGAGGTGCATAAGACCAGAGAGAAGAGATCTTCTTTTTGCCACCACCTTCTTTTCTGCTTGTCACAAGCCCCAAAAACCGTGATCCCTTTTTAAAAATATTTTTTTCTTTCTTTTCTAACCCACATTTTTCTACCATTCCTTGATTCTAGAAAATTCTCCCGCAACTTCCTTCTCTCTCCATGATTTTAGATATTTATTCTTACAATTGCTTCTTCTCTTTAGATCATTCAAATAAAAATATAATTTTTCCTTTCTACTTTCCCGCTAGTAAATATGTGGCCAAATGTGATAACAAGAAAAACTTCAAATTATTGCTAATAATCTGATTTTTTCTGAAAATATACATAAAAATCTTTAAAGTTTTAAGATCTCTCAATGTCACAACAACATACGATAATTTTAACCAAATTCTTTTTATATTCACTCAAATCACACTAGTTTTATTAATAAAAATAGTGTAAAATAACTCTATTTTAAGAGTTATCAAATATCCTCAAACTTGAACCATTACTATTCCTCGAGCGATGCAAAATAAAATCAATATTAAAGAATTCCCAAGGTAACATTAATAAATTTCATGCAAATTCTAGGATACTTCGAAACTTGTGATCTTATGAGAAATTTCAGTAGCACATAGAGTTATTTCTCAATAAAATAATTTTTCAAAATGTGTGTGTAACACCTAGATTTTTCCGTTTAGGTTAATTTCAGACTTACGTAATTGTAATCAGCGGAGTATTGGTCGGAATTGTGTGCAGAGAATTTCTACTCTTAGTTAAAAGATTATTTTGAGGCTAACGGAGGATAGAAGAATTTGAGAATGCATTCGGAAAATAACTGTATAACAGATTTATTAAACGGTTAAGGGTTAATAGTGAAATAGTAATTAGTAATTATTATTATTATTATATAAAATAAAATTATTACAGAGAAGAGGAAACTTCCTCTTCTGTGTTTTCCCCTGCGCAACGATTTCTTTTCCCCCCTCTCTCGTTTCTCCCCTCCCGCGAGCGATTGACGATCGATTCCTCCTCCGTTCCTCCGAATCACAGTGAGCTCTAGTTAGTTTTGTGTAACTAGTTGATGTGTTAATGTTATCAATGACAAAAATAGGTTTGGCAAGAATATAGGGTGATTTGGTGAAAACCTAGGAGGGTAATGAGAGAAGTTGAGTGTAGAGTTAAATTTCATGATCATATTGGTGCTTATGATAGAAATATGAGTGGATTACGAGAATTGGTGGGAAAGATTTCGGTGGTTGATTGGCCGAATATGTGAATTTTTGAAATGGTGTCCGTGTGGCCACGTTCAGTCAAGTCATGGACATCTGAATGGGAAATGGATGAGACCATAGGAAACTAGACGTCCTCAGGAACCCGTAGTACTTTGTATCGTCCAATTTGGACGAATATTGGAGAAGTTGTAAATTTTCGAAGTTAGACAGAAATGGTGCCGGATTTCGGGTTTAGTGGAGAGTTTTGGTTTTGGTATGAGTTAGGACTTTCAAGCTAGGTAGTTATGATTTTAATGAGTTACAATTGACGGATGTATAATTTTATAGGTTTTCCAGTTAGCGTACGAGATTTGGATTACGAGTGTTAAGGACGCCAAGTAAGTAATGTAGTAGAAGTTTTGCCCTCAGGCCTACATCACAGTGCAGTAGGTTGCATTGCACGTTTATTTTATGTTATCCTTTATTGATTGTGCATCATGGTTTTAATTTACGAGATGAAACGAAAATGAATTTTCATGTTTTTATGAAGTAAAACAGTAGAATGAGATGAAACGAACGAAACGAGAAGATACGTAAGAAGATAATAGAGGTGGGGTTGAGTGGTCTTGTCCCAAGAAGTGGACCGCGAGTTGTATCACTATTCGTCCACTTTACCTGGTGACCTTGTCCCGAGAGATGGACCTCGAGGTGTGTCACTTTACTAGATTGAGGTTCGCTTTGTCCCGAGAAGTGGACCGCGAAGTGTGTCACCTTAATATAGCACGTAAAGAAGAATCTAGTAGTAAAAAGATAAAGAAGTTGTAAGAAAGATACGAAAACAAAAAGTAGAGACGAAACTGTAGAAACTGCATGTGTAGGAGATGTTTGTTTTTAGTATGTATGTATGCATTACTTATTTATCATTAGGCTAATAGTTGAGTTCTGTGATGTAGATGAAGACGCAGCAGATAATGAGTCTCCCGAGCATGCCTAAGACTAGTAGGTAGTTGGAGGAGAACGCTCGTGGGACGACTACTCCAACTGTTGAGGCATTTTGACTATGGCTGGTGTAAGTATGGGTGGTGAGATATTTTTAGTCGTACCTAGTTATTTGATGTAAATGAAAGATTTGAATTTGAGTTGAATATTTTAGTGTGCGTAATAGGTTTGTAAATTGAGTCGAGAAGAGCATTCATGATTTTAAACGTTTAGTAAAAACCGTGTTGTTTTGTTTTAAATTCTGTTAAGGTTTCTGGAGTGCAAAGTGTCGACTGAAGTCCGTAGGTGTCAACCGGTCAGTGTAAAATGAAAGATGAGTGTTGACCGCAAGATTCAAACTGGCAGGGCAGAGCCGAAGTAGGTGTCAACCCCTGGTCTCAGGTGTCGACCGCTTTGTGTAAATTTGAAGAGGTGTCGATCGCGAGGGTCGACCTATGCAGGCAGAGAGGATCAAGGTGTCAACCTGCGACAGTGGGTGTCGACCCCTCTCTGAAACGAGTGTAGAAGTGTCGACTGGTGTCCTTGGTGTCGACCGATAAAAAGACTCAAGAGACATGTAGTGTCGACCGGTGTTCTCGGTGTCGACCGATGAAAAAGCTGAGACCACTCAAGTGTCGACCAGCATCCGCAGGTGTCGACCGCTCTCTTTATTTTCATAATTTAAAAATGGTGAAGTTTATTTCAACCGAACTTAAACGAAGTTTCCGCTGCGGTATTTATATGCATTTCTTTTGTAAGTCGTTTTGGAGTAAAAAAAAAAGAGTCGTTTTGAGTCGAAAAATAAAGGTTTCCAATTTATAGGAAATATTTAATATATGATATGAGTGATGGTGACGAGTAGTAGTTGGTAGCGAATCAGGAATCATGGAGGATTTTCAGGGCGTTACAGTGTTGGTATCAGAGCCATTTGGTCAAAACGTTCAAACGATTACTCAACAGCGCCTATTGCCACACGACGTGCTCCAACAACTGTAAATGTTTAAGTTTAATGTTGTTTAGTAAATACTTATGAGCATAGTTGACCATTGTTCAGGAAAAATAGTCAGAATGTCTAGACGACAAGGACGTACTAGAGTGCCAAAAGAGACAACCGAACAGAGAGGTGAAGACAATTATACGACGATCCGACAGTTGACAGCATTAGTAAATCGGCAGTCTCAGCAGTTTGGAATATTGCTGAACCGAGAAGTACAGGGAGGTGCAGGCCCTAGTTATAGCAAGGACCAGTCAGGTGACCGATTTCAGAGATTGCGGCCACCGACTTTTGAAGAACAAGTATCAGACCCAATGGCTGCCGAGGAGTGGATCCGAGCAATAGAAAACATGTTTAAATATGTGAAGGTGGAAGAGGAGGATAACGTTATACTGGCCACCTTTCGTTTAGCAAAGGATGCTCGTTTTTGGTGGGAGTCTACAGAGGCCACCGCCGATACTCAGCACATGACTTGAGACAAGTTCAAGAATGCCTTCTACGACAAGTATTTTAATAGTACGGTGTAGGCGACTAAAAGGATGGAATTCCTACAGTTAAAGCAAACTACGTCAGTGATAGAGTACAACCGGTGATTTGAGTCGTTGTCCAGGTTTGCCAGCAATTTGGTAAGCCAGAATGAGGATAAAGTGTTTTCGTTTGTACAAGGATTGAAGCCGAAAATATACAAAGAAGTGAAAATAGCAGGCATACAGGATGTGCCTTACTCCGACGTGGTGGCCTAGGCATTGGAGGTAGAGTAAGCTGAGATGAAATGTATCAGTCAGATGGAGGCTTCCATGAGATCCTTAAGAGAAATGGCCCCACAGCAGAGCAGAAGTGTCTCCCAGTCGTCACAACAAAGAGGCACAAAAAGGTTTAGCGAGAGTTCTAGCAGCCAGGAAAGTAGTAAGAGGTCGCAAGGACCAGTACAGTACCCCAAGTGCCCCAAATGTATGAAGTATCATCCGAGATAGTGCAGATGGAACTCCGGAAAGTGCTACAACTGCAATGAGGCCGGACATGTGGCCAGGGACTGCCTAAAGCCCAAGGTCGTTCAATGTTTTAATTGCAACGAGCTGGGCTACATCAGTAATTGCAGGGCTTTGAATAAGGGTTTGATTCGCACAACCCCGAGAGTATTTGCTAGGATTGAGTCGGGAGATGATGAGCAGCCAGTAGTGGTGTCAGGTACCATACTAGTGAATTTTGTACCTGCTTATACTTTGATTGACTCTGGTGATACGCATTCATTTATTGCAACCACGTTCGCAATCAAGTTACTCGTATGGCCTGTGTCGACGAATTGTAGCTACGAAGTGATGCTACCTTCTGGTGGGAGAATGCATTCGAATCAAGTTGTACGAGATAGCGTGGTGTCCGTGGGAAGCAAAAATCTACTAGCCGATCTCATCATTATGGATATAACGGGATACGACGTGGTATTGGGAATGGATTGGCTATTCAAGCACTACGCTATGATCGATTGCAGAGCAGGCATAGTGCGTTTTCAACCTCCAGGTGGTGGGAGGCATATTTTTCAAGCCGGGAAGGGTGTTAGGAGAATATCTGTGATAGCGCCTGTTAGTGCTCGTCAGGTTTTAGCTGGTGAGTATTTTGGTTTTCTCGCCAGTGTTGTCGATATACAAATTCCCCGAGATTCAAGACCGCAAGATGTTTTAATTTCTCTAAACTTTTCTAAAGTTTTCTTAGATGATTTACCTTGTTTGCCTCCAGATCGAGAAATAGAGTTTGTGATAAATGTGTATCCGGGAGCTGAGGCAGTGTCGAAGATTCCCTACAGATTAGCGGCAGCGGAGTTTAAGAAGTTGAAGAAGCAATTAGAAGAATTGGTAGAGAAAGGGTTTATACGCCCTAGCTTTTCACCGTCGGGCAGGCCAATCGTCTTTGTCAAGAAGAAGGACGGGTCGTTGCGAATGTGCATCGACTACAGGGAGTTAAACAAGCTAACGATTAAGAATAAGTACCCTCTGCTAAGGATAGACGATTTATTCGATCAACTTCAAGGTGCGCGTGTATTTTCCAAGATTGATTTGAGATCAGGTTGTTACCAGCTGAAGGTCAGGGCGGAAGATATTCCCAAGACGGCATTTTGGACGCAGTACGGACACTATGAGTTCTTGGTGATGTCCTTTAGATTGACAAATGCCCCAGGCGCCTTTATGGACCTGATGAACAGAGTGTTCCATGATTATCTCGATAAATTCGTCATAGTGTTTATCGACGATATTTTGGTGTACTCTCAGAGCAAGGAGGAGCATAAGTAGCACTTGACATTGGTGTTGGAAACTCTTAAGCGACACCTACTTTATGCAAAGTTTTCAAAGTGCAAATTCTGGTTGGATAGAATCCATTTTCCTGATCATGTCATCTCAAGCGATGGAATAGCAATTAATCCAGCAAAGATCCAGACAGTTAAGGAGTGGCCACAACCAAAGAATATTACGGAGATACAGAGTTTTCTCGGGTTAGCAGGTTATTACAGGAAATTCATTGAGGGATTGTCAAAGATTGCGGCACCCCTGACCCGGTTAACAAGGAAAAGTGTGAAATACCTGTGGTCTGAGGATTATGAGCATAGTTTCCAGACGTTAAAGCAGAGATTAACTATTGCTCCAATTCTGACGCTTTCTACCGAGGACGAAAAGTTTAGTATTTACTGCGATTCTTCAAAGGTAAGACTGGGATGTGTATTAATGCAGGAAGGGAAGGTGGTAGCATATGCCTTTAGAGAATTGAAGGCTTATGAGCAGAACTACCCGACGCAGGATCTGTAACTAGCTGCGGTAGTTTTTGCGCTGAAAATTTGGAGGCATTATTTATATGGACAGCAGTGCGAGATATATTCTGATCGCAAAAGATTGAAGTATATTTTTACTCAGAAGGAGTCGAACATGAGGCAACGGCGGTGGTTAGAATTTGTGAAGGATTATGATCTTGAGATTAAGTACCACCCCGGCAAGGCGAACATAGTGGCCGATGCTTTGAGGAGAGTAACAGCATCTACTTCGGCTATGATTTCAGGCATGCCAGTGGCTTTGGATGCGGAGTTCTGGAAGTTTTATTTGGAGGTAGTGTCGAATGTATCGGCCATACTATCAGCTATGTCTTTGCAGCACACTATTTTGAAAAAGATCAAGCAGGTCCAGAAGGACAACACTAAATGCAAAGAAATTAAGTCATGCATGGCTTCCTGTAATACCCCGAATTTTTCCGTTTAAACTAGTTTCAGATTTTGTAATTTGTAATAGGTGGAGCTTTCGTCGAAATTAATAACGAAAAATTTCGGCACCTAAGTGAAAGGTTATTTTAATGCCAATGGCGGAGAGAGAAGTTAAAGAATCTAACCGGAATCAGATGAAATCGCAGAATTGTGAGACGGTTTAAGGTGGAGGGCAAATTGGTAATTATGAAATAAAAAAATATATATGTAAACAAAGTAATGGATGAGAAGAAGAACACCATCGGTGTTCTTCTTCCCAGCCATCCTCCCCACTCACTCTCTCTCTCGTTTCTTCTTCTCCCACGTGAAGTTGTCGGCGGTCGATTCTCCTTTTGTTCATCCGAATCTCGGTGAGTTCTCGTTAGTTTTGCGTAGTTAGTTGGTGTGTTAGCGTTATTAGTGGTGAAATCGGGTTTGGCAAGGATATAGGAAGGATTAGTGAAAACCTAGGGGGTAAGTTAAGAAGTCGAGTGTAGGATCGATTTCTATCCACCTATTGGTGCTTAGGATAGAAATAAGAGTGGAATACGAGAATTGATAGGAGAGATTGGATTGTTTATTAGCCGTGTATGTGAATTTTGAAATGGTGTTTGTTAGTCCACGTTTGGTTAAGTTGTGAGCATCCGAATGGGAAATGAATGGGACCATAGGAAGCTAGACGTCCTTAGGAACCCGTAGTATTTTGTATTGTCCAATTCGGACAACTATTGAAGAAGTTGTGAATTTTCGAAGTCGGACGAAAGTTGTGCGGGATTTCAGGTTTAGTGAAGAGTGTCGATTTTGGTACAAGTTAGGACTTTTAGGATAGGAAATTATGAATTAAATGAGTTAGAATTAACAGAGGTATAATTTTATAGGTATTTCAATTATAGTACCAGGTTACGAAGCGCGAAAAGAATTTGAGAACGTCAGGTAAATGGTGGAACATATGTGATTTGCCTTCGGGTCTACATCTTGGACTGGTAGGATTGCTTGTTTGTTTTGTTGCTTGAGTCGTGCATTCGTGATTGTCATGCATCATGGTTTTGAATTACGAAATACGAGTTTTGAGCATGTTTTGAAATGTCTATGTGAAACGTAACCAGATAAGAAAAGACTTGCCACGCATGGGTAAACGCATCGTCGTTAACGTGCTACTGAGAGAGCACTAGGGGGTTCCCATGGATGAAAGTACGTAATGTGACACGGTTTGCGAACGCCTCGTCATTAACGTGCTATTGAGAGCATTAGAGGGTTCAACAATTGATGTTAGGAAGAGGTTACGTAGGGCCGTTCCGTGTGCGAACATGATGTGTGCCTCTAGCCTCGCTCCGTAGGTTATGGATTGGCCGTCCTAAGTGTGGAAGGGATGGGTGCGGCCTGACTCACATCGAAAAGTGTAAGATGAAAACAATGAAACGAAAAGAAAACAGAATTGAGTATAGAAACTGCATGTGTAGGGAGTTGAGTTATGCATTGGTTTTTCGAATTCATATTCCATACTTGCTAAAGCATTAGGCTTACGTTTTGTGTTCTTTGGTGGAGGTGACGATGAGCTTTCGGGTGAGTTACTAGGTGATGGGCAGGCTTAGATTGAAGTTGGCGGGAGACATCGTGTGCCGGTGCAGGAAAATGTTGGGGCCACACGACCATGGCGGGTACAGGGTGTGATTTTTGTAAGTGTTTTGAGTCGAACAATGTTATATAGATTTTGAGAATTTTAAGTGGTGTAGTAAGAGTAATGTGTATAAATGAAGTAGAATATTGTTGTTTTGAAATTTATTTGGAGAAGTTATTACTTTGTGAATTTGATCGAGGAGATATTGTCGTGCGTATTTAAATGAACTGGTGTTGAGTTTTACTGATACTGGTGTGAGATGTCGACCGAAGTCGAGAGGTGTCGACCGGTCTATGTAAATGTAAGGGGAGTGTCGACTGCGAGGCTTGACTTGTGACAAGCAGAGCAGAAGCAGGTGTCGACCCCTGGTTACAGTTGTCGACCGGTGCATGTAAAAATGGTAGCGGTGTCTACCACGAGGGACGACTTGCACGGGCAGAGAGGATTAAGGTGTCGACCTGTGGGAATGGGTGTCGACCCCTCTCTGTGGTGAGCATAGAGGTGTCGACCGGTGTTTCCAGTGTCGACCGATGAAAAGACCTGAGAGGAACAACGTGTCGACTAGTGTTCCCGGTGTCGACCGATGAGAAATCTGAAACGACTCAAGTATCGACCGCTACTTATAGGTGTCGACCGAGAGTCCCTGTTTAATGTTTAACCAAATAAAATTTTATCCAAAGTGAATTTAATCGAATTTCTGCTGCAGAGCTGTCAAAAATATTTTCTGAAACTGTCGTTTTAGGCCAAGGAATAAAAGTTTCAAATTTTACGAAATTTTATGATACAAGTGTATGGTGTGGGTATCAGAATAGTAGCGAACCAAAAACAGGTAGGTTTTTCGGGGCGTTACACTTCCAACGACAGGTCAGATTTTAGTTATTCGGACGACGGAATTATTAAGTTTAGAAATAGGTGGTTCGTCTCGAATAATGAAAACTACAGAGGGAAATATTGGCTGAAGCCCACTCCTTGAGATTTTCTGTACATACAGGAAGTACCAAGATGTACAGAGATCTTAAACAGGATTACTGGTAGCCTGATATGAAGAGAATGGTGGCTTACGTTTTGTGTTCCTTGGTGTAGGTGACGATGCGCTGTCAGGTGAATTGCTAGGTGACGAGCAGGCCTAGGTCGGAGTTAGCAGGAGGTGTCGCATGCCGGTGCAGGGAAATGTTGGTGGCGACACGGCCATGGCGAGTAAAGAGAGTGATATTTTGTAAGTGTTTTGAGTTGAATAGAGTTGTATAGGTTTTTGAGGAGTTTAGGTGGTGTACCAAGGGTACCATGGATTATTGGGATACGAATGTTTTGAAATTATGTTTTGAGAATCTAAGCTTTTACTTCGTGGATTTAGTCGAGGAATATTCGTCGTGTGTCGTTTTGAAACTTGCATGAAGAAATTTGGTTGTCAAAATATGGGTTTTTATTTTATGGTTATGATAGGGTAATGGTTGTCGTGCGTATTCGAACGAACTGGTATGATTTCACTGATTCTGTTGTGAGGTGTCGACCGAAGTCGAGAGGTGTCGACCGTTCAGTGTAAATGTAAAGGGAGTGTCGACCGCGAGGCTCGACCTGTGACAGGCAGAGCCGAAGCAGTTGTCGACCCCTGGTTACAGGTGTCGACCGGTCCATGTAAAATCTGCGACAGTGTCGACCACAGGGATCGACCTACGCGGGCAGAGAGAGCCAAACTGTCGACCTGCAAAAGGAAGTGTCGACCGCTCTCCTGGTTGAGCATAGAAGTGTCGACTAGTTTATTCTGGTGTCGACCGCTGGAAAGACCCAAGAGGAACAAAATGTCGACCGGTGTTTACAAGTGTCGACCGGTCTCTGTATTTCTGTGTTTTAAAATGGTGAAGTTTACTTAAACTAAATTCAAACAAGTTTCCGCTGCGGCATTTATATGTATTTCTTTTGAAAGTCGTTTAAAGTATGAAAAAAAAAAGTCTTTTTGAGTCAAGAAAAAAAATAAAGCCCTCCAATTTCTAAGAAATATTTGGTAGAAGATATGAGGGACGGTGACGAGTAGTAGTTGGTAGCGAACCGGGAATCACGGAGGATTTTCGGGGCGTTACAGAGGTGGTATCAGAGCCTTTACCTAACCGGAAGTGTGGCCGACGAGGATGTCGAGCCTCTCGGTGGAGGGGTGAGATTGTGAAGGCGAGAGGGCCTGTCACAATTCCCACACCGCTTGGGGGAAAGAGAGTATGTTACGAGTGTACGAGCCATTATGGTCATGTCGTTCAAAGGATTACCCAACATTTACCGGCCGCCATGCAACGTGCTCCACCAACTGTAAGTAGTTGTTTATTTTAGTTAGATTATAACTAGGGCTAGACTATGCTAACATCGTACAGGAGTTTACTAAAATGGATAGACGACCGGGATGACCTAGAGTTTCGAGAGAGGTAGTAGAGTCGGAAGGTAATGATAACTCGGCTATGATTAGGCGGTTGACCGAGTTGGTGGATAGGCAGTCCCAACAATTGGGAATGCTGTTGAATCAAGGACAGGGGAGCCATGGAGCGGGCTCTAGTGGGCAGAGGTTCAGAAGATTGAAGCCTCCGATGTTTAAGGGTCAGATGGCAGACCCTACAGTTGCGGAAAGGTGGATCCGCACCATTGAGAACATGTTTAAGTATGCCGATGTAGAGGAAGGAAACATGGTCAAGTGTGCGACGTTTCACCTCTCAAATGATGCTCAGAGTTGGTGGGAGATGGTAGAGACCACCGTAGATGCCAGGGACTTGACCTGGAAGAGATTCACAGAAATGTTTTATGACAAGTACTACAACCGGACGGTCCAAGCTGCAAAAAGATTAGAGTTCCTACAGTTGAAGCAGACTGGGCCAGTAGCCGAATATGTTAGGCAGTTCGAATCGTTGTCCAGATTTGCTAGCCAATTGGTGAGCAATGAAGAAGAAAAGGTGTTGCAGTTTGTGCAAGGATTGAAGCCGGAGATATAAAGGGGTGTGACAATTTTCGGAACTTAGGGCGTGCCGTATGCGCAAGTTGTGGCCAAGGCACTAGCAGTGGAGGGAGCAGAGGCCAAGTGTGCGAGGCCAGTAGAGGCAACCAAGAGGTTCTTTAAGGAGATCTTGCCACATATAAGCAGGGGAGGATCTTCCTCGGGAGCCAAGAGGCCAGGCAGTGCGGTGTACGATTCGAGGGGAGGCAAGAAGCCCCCGGTACAAAGTAAGTACTCCGCAGTGTCCTAAATGCTTGAAGAGTCACCCGGGGGAATGTGGACAGTTTGAAGGAAGATGCTACAATTGCAATGAAGCTGGTCACATTTCCCAGTATTGCACAAAGTCGAGGGTCAACCGATGTTTTACCTGCAATGAGACCGGCCATATATCTAGAGATTGTCCCACGGTGAAGGACCAAGATGATGCCCAGGATCTTCTCAATGATAGGGCCAGAGAACGAGAAGGCCAGCGGTTATCACAGGTACGGTGCTAATTGACACAGTGCCCGTATTTACATTGAAAGATTTAGGAGCGTCGCACTCATTTGTTGCCACGACGTTTGTAGTAAAGGTGAACTTGTGGGCTAAACCCGCCGGGTGCACATATGAAGTGAGGTTGCCATCTGGTGAGCACATGCACTCCGATCAAGTAGTATGTGACAAAGTCATATCAATGGGGACCAGGAGTATGCCTGCCGATTTGATTGTAGTGGGGATAATGGGCTACGACGTGATATTAGGCATGGATTGGCTATTTCGGCACTATGCGACGATCGATTGCAGAGCTGGGACTGTTAACTTCCAACCCCCAGACGGTGCGAAACACTCGCTGCAAGCTATGAAGAATACAGGGAGATTATCCGTAATCGCACCTATCGAGGCTCGGAGATTGTTAATGGGTGAGCATTTCTGTTTTCTCGCAACAATTTTAGATACTTAATTTAATGTGGAGACGAAGCCACAGGATATTGAGGTAGTTCGTGAATTCCCTGAGGTGTTTTTGGACGACTTGCCTGGGTTACCCCCAGACCGGGAAGTTAAATTTGTAATCAACACATATCCCGGTGCGGAGCCAATATCGAAGAATCCTTATAGGTTGGCTCCTCCGGAACTAAAGGAATTGAAGAAGCAATTGGAAGAATTATTGGAGAAAGGATTCATATGCCCGAGTTTCTCACCATGGGGCACGCCAGTCTTATTTGTGAAAAAGAAAGATAGATCGCTCCGGATGTGTATTGACTACCGGGAGCTGAACAGGTTGACCGTAAAGAATACGTATCCACTACCAAGGATAGATGACTTGTTTGATCAGTTGCAAGGAGCTCGGATTTTCTCGAAGATAGATCTGAGATCGGGGTACTATCAACTAAAGGTCAGATCACAGGATATCCCGAAGACAGCTTTCCGGACTAGGTACGAGCATTATGAGTTTCTAGTAATGTCATTTGGACTGACAAATGCCCCAGCCGTTTTCATGAACCTAATGAATCGGGCATTCCAGGAATATTTAGATAAGTTCGTTATTGTGTTTATTGAAGACATCTTGGTTTACTCCCGTAGTGAGGAAGAGCATAAGGAGCATTTTAAGATTGTTCTGGAAACCCTGAAGCGACGTCAATTATACGCAAAGTTCTCCAAGTGCGAGTTCTGGCTGAATAAGGTTAATTTTCTTGGACATGTGATTTCCGGTGGCGGAATATCGGTGGATCCGGCCAAGATACAGTCGATCAATGAATGGCCACAACCAAGGAGCATCAGAGAGATTCAAAGCTTTCTAGGGTTAACGGGTTACTATCGGAAGTTTATTGAAGAATTTTCAAAGATTGCAGCACCCCTAACTCGTCTGGCACGAAAGAAAGTTAAATATGTATGGACGGAGGACTGTGAGCATTGTTTCAAGATCCTGAAGCAGAAATTGACTACAGCCCCAGTGTTGACACTTTCGGTGATGGACGAGAAGTTTAATATCTACTGTGATGCTTCCAGGATTGGACTGGGTTGTGTCCTGATGCAAACTGGAAGGGTGATTGCTTATGCTTTGAGGCAATTAAAGCCCTATGAGCGAAATTATCCAACCCATGATTTGGAGTTAGCGGCGGTGGTGTTCGTGCTAAAGATCTGGAGGCACTATCTTTATGGACAGCAGTGTGAAGTATACTCGGATCACAAAATTCTGAAGTATATCTTCACTCAGAAGGAACTAAACATGAGGCAAAGGCGGTGGTTGGAGTTTGTGAAGGACTACGACCTGGAGATCAAATACTACCCCAAAAAAGCTAATGTAGTGGCCGATGCATTGAGCCGAATTTCAACCTCAGTATCAGCGATGGACACCGAAATGTCTAAGGAGTTGAGTGAAGAATTTCAGAGATTTAATTTGGAGTTAGTCTCAAATGCGGCAGCATAATTGTCAGCCTTATCCCTGAGGCCGTCAATTCTTGAGAGAATTAAAGAAGCTCAAAGGGATGACCCAAGACGCGACGAATTCAGGACGAGCATAGCATCTAATGACAGAACCAAAATTTGCTGTTCAAGTGATGAAATTCTGAAGTTTCGGAAAAAGTGGTACGTTTCGAACAATGGTAAACTTCGGAAAGATATTTTGTCCAAAGTGCACTCTTCAAGGTTATCTGTTCACCCAGGAAGCACCAAGATGTACGGAGACCTTAAGCAACATTATTGGTGGTCTGGCATGAAGAAGTCTGTAGCAAAGTATGTGGAGACATGCTTAATCTGCCAGCAAATTAAAGCCGAACATCAGAGATATAGACCAATTCCCTAACCTGTATATTCAGGAGATAGTAAGGCTGCACGGGGTTCCGATTTCAATTGTGTCGGACAGAGACCCGCGATTTACCTCAAAATTTTGGAAGAGTCAGCACAAGTCGATGGGGACACAGCTGACTTTCAGTACAGCCTTTCATCCTCAAACCGATGGGCAGTCTGAGCGAACTATTCAGATTTTAGAGGATATGCTTCGAGTCTGCGTACTAGAATTCTAGTGTTCGTGGAGCAAGTATTTGCCTTTGGTGGAATTCTCTTACAACAACAGTTATCAGGTGACGAAAGGTATGGCCCCTTATGAAGCATTCTATGGAAGGAAGTGCAGATTGCCCCTTTATTGGGATGAAGTCAGCGAAGCAGGCTTGATTGGTCCCGAAATTGTGCAGCAAACCACTTAGAAGATCAAGGTTATTCGGCAGCGGATATTGACAGCTCAAAGTCGACAAAAGAGCTATGCCGATAGAAGAAAAAGGGAATTGGAATTTAAAGTAGGAGATGAAATTTTTCTGAAGATTTCACCATTCAAAGGTGTGATGAGATTCGGGAGGAAGAGTAAGTTGAGCCAAAGAAATGTTGAGCCGTTCCCGATCACGAAAAGAATTGGAAGAGCTACGTACCAGCTAGAACTGCTAGCTTCCATGGATGGAGTTCATAATGTCTTCCACGTGGCGATACTAGGAAAGTGTCTCAGAGATCCATCACACATTGTGGTTCAACAGGAGATCGAAGTACAACCAACCCTGACATACGAAGAAAAGCCAGTGGAGATCTTAGATTATGCAGTGAAGACGCTACGCAACAAGGACATTCCGCTGGTAAACATTTTGTGGCGTAAGCACAATATGGAAGAGGCGACGTAGGAAAGGCAACATGATATGATGGAATGTTATTCTGAGCTGTTTATAATGCAAATTTTGGGGACAAAATTTTTGTAAGAAGGAAGGGATGTAATACCCAGAAATTTTCCGTTGGAAATTTATGTCGGATTTCCGTAAATTTTAATCGGCAAAGTTTTGGTCCAAATTAATAACAAAAAATTTCGACCCCTAAGTGAAAGATTATTTTAAAGCTTATGGTGGAAAGAGAAATTTAAGAATTTAACCGGATTCGAACGAAATAACAGAATTGTGAAACGATTTAAGGAGGAGGGCAATTTAGTAAGTATGAGTTAAATAAAAAAATAATAATAAAAATAAGAAAAAGGGAGAGCACCGTCGGTGCCCTCCCCTTCCCCTTTTCTTCCCCCCCCCAGGGTTTTGTTCTCTCATTCTCTCTCATTTCTTCTTCTCCTGCGTGAAGTGGTTCGCGGTCGATTCTCCTTCCTTTCATCCGATCACGGTAAGTTCTCGTTAGTTTTGCGTAGTTAGTTGGTGTGTTAGCATTATTAGTGGCAAAACCGGGTTTGGCAAGGATATAAGGTAAATTGGTGAAAACCTAGGAGGGTAATGCAAGAAATTGAATTTAGAGCTGATTTCTGTCCGTGTAATGGTGCTTAGGATAGAAATAGGAGTAGATTACGAGAATTGCTGAGGAAGATTGGGTTACCTATTGACCGTGTACGTGAGTTTTGGAACGGTGTCCGTTCGGCAATGTTCGGTTAAGTTGTGGACATCCGAATGGGAAATGGATGTGACCACGGGAAACTAGGCATCCTCAGGAACTCGTAGTATTTGGTATCGTCCAATTCGGACGAATAATGGAGAAGTTGTGAATTTCTGAAGTCGGACGAAAATTTCGTGGAACTTTAGGGTTTTCAGATAGTTTCGATTTTGATGAGAGTTATGAATTCAGTGAATTGAAATTGACAGATATATAATTTTATAGGTATCCCAGTTAGAGCACCAAGTCACGAAACGCGAAAGGATTTCGAGAACGCCAGGTAAGTGAAAGACCGCTTGTGATTTGCCTTCGGGGCTACACCATGGAACGGTAGGATTTTTTGGTTGTTTGGTTGCTTGTTTACTTGTTTGGTTGCTTTGGTGGTTGTTTGATTGTTCGGTTATTGAGTCGTGCATTGTAATTGTCATGCATCATGGTTTTGAACTACGAAACACGAGTTTTGAGCATGTTTTGAAATATGTATGTGAAACGTAATCAGATAAGAAAAGACTTGCAATGCATGGGTGAACGCCTCGTCATTAACGTGCTAGCGAGAAAGCTGATGTGCCCTAGAGGGCCGTCACTCGATAACAAACCAAGGGACGAACTTTATCCAACCTGTTAACTAACAAGTTCAATTCTTTTGCAGGAAGTACAGGTGTCGAATGCCTATTTGCGGATTTGGAATGAGACCCTAGCACAAAGGACAAGGGTCAACCCTTGCACTTGCTATCGTGGGAGCTAAAGGTGGAAGCACATGAAGAAGGGATTTGTCTCCCTCGAAATTAACGTGTAATTGAATTTTATTCGGCAAACATTCGCCTTATGTTTTTATTGGCAAACATTCGTCTTCCTGTAATGTTTTATAATTGCATGCATCCTTAGGCATTAGGATTAGATGTATGTTAAGTTAGATGGTGGTTAGAAGCAACAATTGGGTCGGAGTTTAGTAGCCCACTGATGCAACAAATGGGCCAAAGCTTGAAGAGTGATCTGGTGTGCAAGTGGACCAAGAATGGCCAACCATGTGGCCCATTTCGAAGCCCAAGCCCATTATAACCTTCAGCCACCCTAGGTCTATAAATACATGGCTATTGGTGTGTGTAAAGGTTGTTGAATATATGGGAAATAGCCCTTTTGTGTTCAGCCGAAGTAGTTGATCTCCTTGACCTTTCAAGCCCGAGGTTACTTGAATAGCCATCGTTCCACTCGTCTTCTCTCTCTTCTCCAGAGAAGGATACACGAAGAGAGTGGCCAGAAACTGGTCTCATTTGCTGCCGTCTTCCTTCGGAAGATCGTTATGCCAAGAGCCTAAAAGGTTGCTCATCGGACAGCATTCGGTTTTCTGCTTATATTTTGTTTTTCTGTTTCGTTTATGAGTAAAACACGACTCATTCGAGGTGGAATCGTGTCAAAAGCACTAGGGGGTTCCCATGGATGAAAGTACATAATGTGACACGGTTTGCGAATGCCTCGTCATTTACGTGCTATTGAGAGCACTAGAGGGTTCAACGATTGATGGTAAGAGGAGGTTACGTAGGGTCGTTTCGTGTGCGAACATGATGTGTGCCTCTAACCTCGCTTCGTGAGTTATGGAATGGCTATCCCGAGTGTGGAAGGGATGGGTGCCGGCCTGACTCACACCGGAAAGTGAAAGATGAAAATAACGAAATGAAAAGAAAAAGGGGTTGAGTATAGAAACTGCATGAGTAGTGGTTGCGTTTTGCATGGGTTTTCGAGTTCATGTTTCCATACTTGCTAAGCATTAGACTTACGTTTTGTGTTCCTTGGTGTAAGTGACGACGAGCAGGCCTAGGTCGGAGTTGGTGGGAGGTGTCGCATGCCAGTGCAGGGAAATGTTGGGGGCAACACGACCATGGCGAGTAAAGAGACTGACATTTTGTAAGTGTTTTGAGTTGAATAGAGTTGTATAGGTTTTTGAGGAGTTTAGGTGGTGTACCAAGGGTACCATGGATTATTGGGATACGAATGTTTTAAAATTATGTTTTGAGAATCTAAGCTTTTACTTCGTGGATTTAGTCGAGGAATATTCGTCGTGTGTCGTTTTGAAACTTGCATGAAGAAATTTGGTTGTCAAAATATGGGTTTTTATTTTGTGGTTGTGATAGGGTAATGGTTGTCGTGCGTATTCGAATGAACTGATGTGATTTCACCGATTCTGTTGTGAGGTGTCGACCGAAGTCGAGAGGTGTCGACCGTTCAGTGTAAATGTAAAGGGAGTGTCAACCGCGAGGCTCGACCTGTGACAGGCAGAGCCGAAGCAGTTGTTGACCCCTGGTTACAGGTGTTGACCGTTCCATGTAAAATCTGCGACAGTGTCGACCACGGGGATCGACCTGCGCGGGCAGAGAGCGCCAAAGTGTCAACCTACAAAAGGAAGTGTCGACCGCTCTCCTAGTTGAGCATAGAAGTGTCGACTGGTTTATTCTGGTGTCGACCGCTGGAAAGACCCGAGAGGAACAAAGTGTCAACCGGCATTTATAAGTGTCGACTGGTCTCTGTATTTCTGTGTTTTAAAATGGTGAAATTTACTTAAACTAAATTTAAACAAGTTTCCGCTGCGGCATTTATAAGTATTTCTTTTGAAAGTCGTTTAAAGTATAAAAAAAAAAAGAGTCTTTTTGAGTCAAGAAAAAAAAATAAAGCCTTCCAATTTCTAAGAAATGTTTGGTAGAAGATATGAGAGACGGTGACGAGTAGTAATTGGTAGCGAACCAGGAATCACGGAAGATTTTCGGGGCGTTACACAGATTTTTCCGTTAAGGTTAATTTCAGAATTACGTAATTTTAATCGGCGGAGTATTAGTCGGAATTGTGGACAAAGAATTTCTACTCTTACTTAAAAGATTATTTTGAGCCTAATAGAGGAGAGAAGAATTTTAGAATGCATTCGGAATCGGACCGTAAAACAGATTTATTAAACGGTTAAGGGTTAAAGGTGAAATAGTAATTAGTAATTATTATTATTATATAAAATAAAATTATAACAGAGAAGAGGAAACTTCCTCTTCTGTGTTTTCCCTCGCGGAACAATTTCTTTTCCCCCTCTCTCGTTTCTCCCCTCCCGCGAGCAATCGGCAATCGATTCCTCCTCCGTTCTTCCGAATCCCGGTGAGTTCTAGTTAATTTTGTATAACTAGTTGATGTGTTAGTGTTATTAGTGACAAAAACAGGTTTGGCAAGAATATAGGGAGATTTGGTGAAAACCTAGGAGGATAATGTGAGAAGTTGAGTGTATAGTTAAATTTCATCCGCATATTGGTGCTTAGTATAGAAATAGGAGTTGATTACGAGAATTGGTGGGAAAGACTTTGGTGGTTGATTGGTCGAGTATGTGAATTTTTGGAACGGTGTTCGTTCGGCCACGTTCGGTCGAGTCGTGGATATCTGAATGGGAAATGGATGTGACCATAGGAACCTAGACGTACTCAGGAACTCGTAGTACTTTGTATCATTCAATTTTGACGAATATTTAAGAAGTTATGAATTTCTGATGTTGGACGGAAATGGTGCGGAATTTTGGGTTTAGTAGAGAGTTTCAGTTTTAGTATGAGTTAGGACTTTCAAGATAGGGAGTTATGAGTTTAATGAGTTAGAATTGACGGATGTATAATTTTATAGGTTTTCCAGTTAACGTACGAGATTTGGATTACGAGTGCTAAAGACGCCAGGTAAGTAATGTAGCAGTAGTTTTGCCCTCGGGCCTACATCACAGTACAGTAGGTTGCATTGCACATTTATTTTATGTTATGCTTTATTGATTGTGTATCATAGTTTTAATTTACGAGACGAAACAAAAATGAATTTTCATATTTTTACGAAGTAAAACAGTAGGATGAAATGAAACGAACGAAACGATAAGATATAAGAAGATAATAAAGGTGGGGTTGAGTGGTCTTGTCCCGAGAGGTGGACCGCGAGTTGTATCACTTTTCCTCCGCTTTACGTGGTGACCTTGTCCCGAGAGGTTGGCCGCGAGGTGTGTCATTTTACTAGATTGAGGTTGGCCTTGTCCCGAGAGGTGTACCGCGAGTTGTGTCACCTTGATCTAGCACGTAAAGAAGAACCTAGTAGTAAAAAGATAAAAAAGTTGTAAGAAAGAGACGAAAACAAAAAGTAGAGACGAAACTGTAGAAACTGCATGTGTAGAAGATGTTTGTTTTTAGTATGCATGTATGCATTACTTATTTATCATTAGGCTAATAGTTGAGTTCTGTGATGTAGATGAAGACGCAGCAGATAATGAGTCTCCCGAGCATGCCTAAAACTAGTAGGTAGTTGGAGGAGAACGCTCGTGGGACGACTACTCCAACTGTTGAGGCATTTTGACTATGGCTGGTGTAAGTATGGGTGGTGAGATATTTTGAGTTGTACCAGATTATTTTGATGTAAAGGAAATATTTGAATTTGGGTTGAATATTTTGGTGTGCGTAATAGATTTGTAAATTGAGTCGAGAAGAGGATTCGTGATTTTAAATGTTTAGTCAAAACCGTATTGTTTTGTTTTAAATTCTGTTAAGGTTTCTGGAGTGCAAAGTACCGACCGAAGTCCATAGGCGTCCACCGGTCAGTGTAAAATGGAAGGTGAGTGTTGACTGCGAGATTCGACCTGCGCAGGGCAGAGCCGAAGTAGGTGTTGACCCCTGGCCTCAAATGTCGACCGATCCATGTAAAATTTGAAGAGGTGTCGACCGCGAGGGTCGACCTGCGTGGCCAATGAGGATCAAGATGTCGACCTACAATAGCGGGTGTGGACCCCTGTCTGAAACGAGTGTAGAAGTGTCGATCGGTGTCACTGATGTCGACCGATGAAAAGACCCGAGAGAAATGTAGTGTCGACCGATTAAAACTCGAGACCACTCAAGTGTCGATCGGCATTCACAGGTGTCGATCGGTCTTTTAATTTTTATATTTTAAAAATGGTGAAGTTTATTTAAACTGAACTAAAATGAAGTTTCCGCCGCGGCATTTATATGCATTTTTTTTTAAGTCATTTTCGAGTAAAAAAAAAGAGTCATTTTGAGTCGAAAAATAAAGCTTTCCAATTTGTAGGAAATATTTAGTAGAGGATATAAATGATGGTGACGAGTAGTAGTTGGTAGCGAACTGGGAATCATGGATGATTTTCGGAGCGTTACAATGTGTGTGCTCAAACTCCCCTTCAACTTGTTAAGTTCAATCATCAAAATTAAATTTCACAGTTAATATTACAGATTACTAACTTTTCAATATTTTTACTATGTTAATTATATTTAAAAGGTTCTTTTTTTTTAATATTGACTTTCTCTTATCAGTCATACTATCTTTTTTACGTGATTGTCAACATTGGTCATGAAGTCCTCCAGTTATTCAGTAGTGTCACTTAAATATACATACTCATATAATATTATAGAGGAGTATAGTCAATAATATTGCAACGGAATTCCTCCCAAAGTTTCTCTATTTAAATTCTACCTATCGATTATCCAAACAGCTCACTCGAAATTGAAAGTACATTGGTAAATTGCAATTATTTTGTTTTTTATTAATTTTTTTCAAAGAAGTCTTTTATCTCTAATTTTTTTTGGTAAACATTAACTTGTTTTCATTTAAATATAACTTTGAAATCTAATTATGATAACATTCCTAAGCAACTAAAAAGGAGTTTTGGTATTATGAAGGAAAATTACATTAAAGATATTAATTCTTAGTTAAATGTTATTAATGTATGATAATGAAATTTTTTAACAAAATTACGAAGTTAGAAAAATTTTAGAATTTTTTTTTTAATAGCATTCATCTTACATAGTTTTTAGATACCCTACTTTCCTCCTAGCCCATACTAATACCTAACCCCCAAACTTAAAATTGGCAGTGTCTCCACTGCCAAACAAAACAGAATGCAAAACAAAATTAAGGGGGCAAGTACTTCCCTAGAGTTTTATTCTTCAGTTTCTGATTCAGACTCCGAGTCATTGAGCAGAACAAATGGGAAGTGAAGAAAGATTGGTAATGGATCGGTGAATGGCTTGCTAGAGCTTTCTGCTATTGCTTTGTCTATGAGCTTGGTGTATCACCAGAATAACTTGCTTTTTTGTTTGATTCTGAGGAGTTTTGCATTAATGTTGTATTGTTGGACCTCTTGTTTGCACATTCATTTTTCCATCATAAGCAAAGTTTTCTGTTGCTTTGTAAGTTTATTGTCTAGTAGCAACAAACCTTCCATAATATGTTGTTGATAGATGTTACTCTCTGTTGATGCTGCAACTCGCTTGCAGCATTTGGATCGTGTGATTTTTTATTTCTTGGTTTCCCATCTTCATCAGCTTTTTCTTCTCTTGGTTTGTTGAGTGGTAATCTCTTTACTGCCAAAGAACTAATACCAGATGCTGAGGCAAGTTTCTTTTCATGTTCTTTATAATTTACTCCAGCAAATTCACATAAACTTGTTATTAAAGAAGGAAAGAGAAATTGCCCCTTTGGTCTCAACGCATTAGCACATAAATTTCCATAAATAATCATCCCAATGTTAATACGTTTCCCAATCAGAATACAGTAAACTAAAATAGCTCTATCCTTGGTCACATGTTATCTGTGAGAAGAAGGTAATAAGTGACTTTTAAGAAAATGATATAACACTTTGACTTTTGGTAGTGTAATCCAAGGAACTGAGAAGGATCTTGTTTTAGAGAACCAGAGTCATTATTACTTCTTCTGGAAGAGCACAAAACCTTGTCCAGTGGCGCTCTGGAATAACAGAGGAGACATAACTCGGGTACCCTGTATAATTTCCATCAAAAATTACAAAATTCTTCTCCACCGCAAAGGTTCTCTTTTTCATCCCTTGCTCATATCGAAGTTTTGTGACTTCGGAGATGAATTATGGCTGAGGAGACTAAACAGTTTTCTTTCCAGAGATCTTGGGACTTATTTTTGTCTCTGATAACCTGTAAAGGGAGAACAATCTTCCAGTGATAGTTTTTCTAAGGTTGCTATTGCGTTTATAGGGCGAAAGAATGTGGAATTTCAAATTTGAAAAAAAATTTAAATTTTGATGAAATTTGGGCTAAATTTTTTTTTTCTAAGAGAAGCGGTTAAATAAAATAAATAACTACCTTAATAAATAAACTTAATTATTTAATTCTATTTATTGCACTCTTCATTATTAATATTATTAGATTTTTTGTGATGCTACAGCAAACATTCTAGCATCAACATTTTCTGTTTAGAAAAACTTAAAAGAAACAAAAGGATATCAGAAATTAGGTTGTCTCTCAATAAGCGGTTGATTTTTAAGTCCTCAGCCTTACTTTCCTATGTTTCATGTTGCTTTTCTGTTCTTTGAAATTGACAAAAATTTTGTTTGTAACACCTGAAAAAAATTTCAGTTAATTTAATTTTTCAAAATTTCGTATCGGTCAACGATGAGATTCGAGTAGGAATCAAGGCCGGAAAGTTTGTAACGTTAAGTAAAGTCTTATTTCAGTAATAATGGAGAAGGAGAAATTTTGAGATTTTATCCGAGCACTGACCGTATAGTAGATTTATCGAAATGGTTATGGTTGAGGGCGAAATGGTAATTAGAATTAGTTATATTAAATAATTTATGGAAAAAAAAACTGAGAAGAAGAAACACCATCTCTCGTAAACAAACCCCCCCCCCCCCCCCCCCTCGTTTCTCTTCTCTCGCGAGTGATCGGCGATCGATTCCTTTTCTGTTCTTCCGAATCACGGTAAGTTTTAGTTAATTTTGTGTAGCTAGTTGATTTGTTAGTGTTATTAGTGACAAAAACGGGTTTGGCAAGAGTATAGGGTGATTTTGTGAAAATCAAGGAGGGTAATGTGAGACGTTGTGTGTAGAGTTGAATTTCATCCGCATATTGGTGCTTAGGATAGAAATATGAGTGAATTACGAGAATTGGTGGAAAAGATTAGGTGGTTGATTGGCTGAGTATGTGAATTTTTGGAACGGTGTCCGTTCGGCCACGTTCGGTCAAATTGTGGACATCTGAATGGGAAATGGATGAGATCATAGGAAACTAGACATCTTTAGGAACCCGTAGTACCTTGTATCGTCCAATTTGGACGAATATTTGGAAAAGTTGTGAATTTCCAAAGTTGGACGGAAATGGTGCGGGATTTCAAGTTTAATGGAGAGTTTCGGTTTTGGTATGAGTTAGCACTTTCAAGATAGGGAGTTATGAATTTAATGAGTTAGAATTCACGGGTGTATAATTTTATAGGTTTTCCAGTTTAACGTACAAGATTTGGATTACGAATTCTAAGGACGCCAAGTAAGTAATGTTGTATAAGATTTGCTCTCAAGTCTACATCACAGTATAGTAGGTTACATTGCACGTTTATTTTATATTATGTTTTCTTGGTTGTGTATCATGATTTTAATTTACGAGACGAAACGAAAATGAATTTCCATGTTTTTACGAAGTAAAACAGTAGGATGAGATAAAACGAACGAAATGAGAAGATACGTAAGAAGATAATAAAGGTAGGGTTAAGTGGTCTTGTCCTGAGAGGTGGACCACGATGTGTATCAGTCTTCCTCCGCTTTACGGGGTAACCTTGTCCCGAGAGGTTGACTACAAAATGTGTCACTTTACTAGATTGAGGTTGGCCTTGTCCCGAGAAGTGGACAGCGAGCTGTGTCACCTTGATCTAGCACATAAAGAAGAAACTAGTAGTAAAAAGATAAAAAAGTTGTAAGAAAAAGACGAAAACAAAAAGTAGAGACGAAACTGTACAAACTGCATGTGTTAGAATGTGAATGTTTCTTTTCAGTATTTAAGTTTATACGTATTGCTTACTTAGCATTAAACTAATAGTTTAGTTTTGTGATGTATGTGACGACGTAGTAGCTAGTGAGTATCCCGAGCATGCCTAGTACTACAAGGCAATTGGAGAAGAATGCTCGCGGGACGACTGAACCTGCTGTTGAGGCGTTTTGACTATGGCGGGTGTAAGTGTGGGTGGTGAGACATTTTGAGTCGTACTTGGTATTTTGATGTAAAAAGGAGATTCGAATTCGGATTGAATATTTTGGTGGGCGTAATAGGTATGTAAATTGAGTCGAGAAAAGGATTCATGGTTTTTAAATGTTTAGTCAAAACTATATTCTTTTGTTTTAAATTCTGTTAAGGTTTCTGGAGTGCAAAGTGTCGACCGAAGTCCATAGATGTCGAACGGTCAGTGTAAAATAGAAGGTGAGTATCGACCGCGACGTTCGAACTGCGCAGGGCAGAGCCAAAGTAAGTGTCGACTCCTGGTCCCAGATGTCGACTGGTCCGTGTAAAATTAGAAGAGGTGTCAACCGCGAGGGTTGACCTATGCGGGCAGAGAGGATCAAGGTGTCGATCTGCGACAGCGGGTGTTGACCCCTCTCTTAAACGAATGTTGAAATGTCGCCCGGTGTCCCCGGTGTCGACTGATGAAACGACCCGAGAGAAATGTAGTGTCGACTGGCGTTTGTTAGGGTCGACTGATGAAAACCATAGACAACTTAAGTGTCGATCAGATCTTGCAGGTGTCGACTGGTCTCTTTAATTTTTATGTTTTAAGAGTGAAGTTACTTAAACCGATTTCAAACGCGTTTTCGCTGCGGCATTTATATATATTTCTTTTGTAAGTCATTTTGAGTAAAAAAATAAAAATAAAAAAGTCGTTTTGAGTTGAAAAAATAAATCGTTTCAATTTCTAGGAAATATTTAGTATATGATATGAGTGATGGTGACGAGTAGTAGTTGGTAGCGAATCAGGAATCATGGAGGATTTTCGGGGCGTTACAGTGTTGGTATCAAAGCCATTTGGTCAAAACGTTCAAATGATTACTAAACAGCGCCGATCGCCGCACGACGTGCTACGACCACTGTAATTGTTTAAGTTTAGTGTTGTTTAGTAGATACTTATGAAAATAGTTGACCATTGTCCAGGAAAGATAGTCAAAATGTTTAGACGACCAGAACATCCTAGAGTGCCAAGAGAGACAACCGAACCGAGAAGTGAGGACGATTCTGCGACGATCCGACAGTTGACAGAATTAGTAAATCGGTAGTCCCAGCAGTTAGTAATGTTGCTGAACCGAGAAGTACCAGGAGGTCCAGGCCCTAGTTCTAGTCAAGACCAATCAGGTGACCGATTAAGGAGATTGCGGCCATCAACTTTCGAAGGACAAGTATCAGACCCGATGGCTGCCGAGTAGTGGATCTGAGCAATAGAGAGCATGTTTAAATATGCGAAGGTGGAAGAGGAGGATAAGGTTATACTGGCCACCTTTCATTTAGCAAAGGATGCCCGGTTTTGGTGGGAGTCTATAAAGACCACCGCCGATACTCAGTACATGACTTGGGAGAAGTTCACGAAACCCTTCTACGACAAGTATTTTAATAGTACGGTGCAGGGGACTAAGAGGATGAAGTTCTTACAGTTGTAGCAAACTACGTCAGTAACAGAGTACAACCGGCGATTCGAGTCCTTGTCCCGATTTGCCAGCAATTTGGTAAGCTGAAATGAGGATAAGTGTTTTAGTTTGTACAAGGATTGAGCCCGAAAATATACAGAGGAGTGAAAATAGCGGGCATAATGGACGTGCCTTACTCCGAGATGGTGGCCAAGGCATTGGAGGTAGAGGGAGCCGAGATGAAGTGTGTCAGTCAGAGGGAAGCTTCTAGGAGATTCTTAAAAGAAGTAGCCCCACAGCATAGTAGAAGTGTCTCCCAGTCATCACAACAGAGAGGCACAAATAGGTTTAGCGAGGGTTCTAGCAGCCAAGGACGTAGTAAGAGGCCGCAATGACCGGTACAATACCACCAATGCCCCAAATGTATTAAGTATCATCCGGGAGAGTGCAGATGGAACTCCAGAAAGTGCTACAACTACAATAAAGCTGGACATGCGGCCAGGGACTGCTCGAAGTCCAGGGTCGTTCGATGTTTTAATTGCAACGAGCTGGGCCACATCAGCAAGGATTGGCCGGCTTTGAAGAAGGGTTTGATGCGCACAGCCCCGAGAATGTTTGCTTTGATTGAGTCAGGAGATTAGAAGCAGCCAGATGTGGTGTCAGGTACCATACTAGTGAATTCTGTACCTGTTTATACTTTAATTGACTCTGGTGCTACGCATTCATTTATTGCTGACCACGTTCGCGGTCAAGTTAGACGTATGGCCTGTGTCGACGAATTGTAGCTACGAAGTGATGCTACCTTCTGGTGGGAGAACGTATTGGAATCAAGTTGTAGGAGATAGCGTGGTGTCCGTGGGAAGCAAAAATCTACTAGCCGATCTCATCATTATGGACATAACGGGATACGACGCGGTATTGGGAATGAATTGGCTATTCAAGCACTACGTTATGATCAATTGCAGAGCAGGCACAGTAAGTTTTCAACCGCCAGGTGGTCGGAGACATATTTTTCAGGCTGCGAAGGGCGTTAGGAGAATATCTGTTATGACGCTTGTTAGTGCTCGTCAGGTTTTAGCTGTTGAGTATTTTGGTTTTCTCGCTAGTATTGTAGATATGCAAATTCCCCGACAATTCTATATTTTCTTGAAAAAGGTGCTCAACCTACAGGAACTGTTTATGATATTTCAAAGAGGGCTGTGGTTTTTACGGAATTTGACCTGAATCAATAACCGAAAAATGCAATTAATGAAATCAAAAAAAAAAGAGGGTGTGGATGACTTGTCTATAGCTTTGGATAACCTTTTCTCTATTATTTCCTGTTCTACTACACTTATTTATTCGGGCATGAGCAGTGGGTCCTATGTTGAGTAAGGGGTGAGAAGGTGCCCCTGCAGCTAAGTTGGAGCTGGGGAGAAAATCAAGTAGGACGTCTGGTGTGACGTTGGCTACAGCGAAGCGCTTACCAAGCGCGAAGTCAATGGCCTTCGCCACTTGAGCCGTATGCGGGTGAACTCGCACGTGCGGTTCTTACGGGGGGAGAGCTAGTAGGAGCCATCATATCCCAATAGCGTATATTTGGAGCTCAATATGAAATCCTATTTTTTGACCTACCTTATGTTATTAATTTTTACCTTATCCCTTATATCAATAATAAGATATTAATAACTCAATCAACTCAAAAAAAAATTATCTTCAAGAACAAAATGTTTGTTATGCTTAATATTTTAAGTTTAATCATGCCTAAATACCATGTCTTTGTGCTACGACTTCTTTTTTTTTCATTATTTTTCTGTTTTTTATACCAAATATTCAACGTATTCATCATTGACTTCTCTATTATATTGCTCGATACGTTCACGTATAATATTACTAATTTCATCTGCTCGGGACGAGGTGGTACTTGTGATATTTCGGCTTGGGACGCATTTTATTTGGCAGTTTTCTGGATGTTAAATACCATTGGATGGGTTACTTTTTATTGGCATTGGAAACACATCACATTATGGCAGGGTAACGTTTCACGGGCTTTCGAGTAGATTTTCCTCTTGTATATCTCATTTTACAGAACTCTTGATTTCATTCTTGCTTTTCCTCAATAGTAGAGGAAGAATTCTATATCAAATAAATAGAGGGACTTTGAAAGTCTTTTCAATATACAACAGAAGCTGGAATCATAGCGAATAAGCCCTTATGGAATCAATATTCAGCCGACTGTGAACCCTCAGGTAATGTCTTATTCAATGTTTGTTCAATTACTCTTTTACCCGCAAATGCAATGTAGGCATTGGGTTCGGTGTATTACGAAAGAGCCCAGTCAAAAAGAAGTTATTCAAATTCCTACTTCTAGTAGTGCACTCACTAACTTGACAGCCGGGGAAGACTTGCTTCAAGGAGGCATTTTTGGATACTCATAAAAGCAGTCAGAAGAAAAAAAGGATTTGTACATATGTATTTCATACATTAGGGAGTTACGTAAAATTGCATATGATTCAGTAAACACAATAGAAATTCCATCATTGCTAGATCGATCTATTCGATGAAGAATAAGCAAATAAATAATGGGATTTTGGAAAGAAAGAAAAATGCAGAGAACTTTTATCCCAAGATTGGTTAATTAATTATCCCGTCTTGACGCGGACTCAAAAAAAAAGATCAACCCTAGTGAATTTTCAGCATTCGAGATCGCCGGATATTTTAATTGTTCAAGTTTTTCCTGAAGTTTTCTTAGATGATTTACCTAGTTTGCCTCCGGATCAGGAAATAAAGTTTGTGATATATGTGTATCCGAGAGCTGAGCTAGTGTCGAAGAATCGCTACAGATTGGCGCCAGCGGAGTTGAAGACGAAATTAGAAGAATTGGTAGAGAAAGGGTTTATACGCCTTAGCTTTTCGCCGTGGGGAGCGCCAATCCTCTTTGTCAAGAAAAATGACAGGTCGTTGCTAATGTGCATCGACTACTACGATGTTTCCAATATAGGTCTTGGATGTGTGCTGATGTAGGAAGGGAAGGTGGTAACCTATACTTCTAGGCAATTGAAAACCTTTAAGCAGAATTACCAAACACACGACCAAGAGTTAGCCGCAGTAGTTTTCGCGCTAAAGATTTGGAGGCATTATCTGTATGGGTAGCCGTGTGAGATATATTCAGACCACAAAAGTCTGAAGTATATTTTCACTCATAATGAATTGAATATGAGGCTGTGACGGTGGTTAGAGTTCGTCAAGGACTATGACTTCGAAATTAAATACCAACCTGACAAGGTGAACGTAGTGGCTGATACATTAAGCAGAGTGACGACATCCACTTCAGCCATGACTTCAGGCATGCCATTAGCTTTGGATGCAAAGTTTCAGAAATTCAACTTGGAAGAGGTGTCGAATGTGTCGGCCATGTTGTCAACTACGTCCCTACAGCCCACTATTTTGGAAAAGATTAAGCAAGCTCAGGAGGACGACGCTGAATGCAATAAAATTAAATCAAGCATGGCTTATAATGACAAGTCAGAGTTCAGTTATTCGGACAACGAAATCCTCAAGTTTCATAATAGGTAGTATGTTCCGAATAATGAGGAACTTCGTATGGAGATTCTTTCAGAAGCTCATTCTTCTAAGTTTTCTATGCATCCAGGAAGTACAACATATACAGGGACCTTAAGCAACATTACTGGTGGGGTAATATGAAGAGGATTGTGGCAAAGTACGTTGAAGCATGTTTAATTTGCTAGCAGATTAAGGCTGAACACCAGAGACCAGCGAGAAAGCTACAACCATTGTCTATCTCTGAACGGAAATGGGAGCAGATATCGATGGACTTTGTTGTCGGATTGCCTCGGACAACAAAAGGCTATGATGGGATATGGATGATTGTGGATCGGTTAACCAAGTCAGCCCATTTTCTGCCAGTGAAGATGACGTACTCCATAGATTAATTCACTGAACTGAATGTTCAGGAGATCGTATGATTACACGGAGTTCCAACTTCGATTGTATCAGACAGGGACCCTAGATTTACATCGAAGTTCTAAAAGAGTCTGCACAAAGCTATGGGTATGCAGCTCAATTTTAGCACGGCTTTTCATCCTCAAACGAATAGTCAATCGGAGAAGACTATTCAGACATTGAAGGATATGCTTCAAGCTTGCGTACTGCAGTTTCAGGGTTCATGGAGCAAATACCTACCTTTGGTGGAGTTTTCTTATAATAACAGCTTTCAGGTTACGATAGGTATGGCTGCTTACGAGGCTCTATATGGGAGAAAGTATAGGTCTGTGTTATATTAGGGCGAAGTCGGCGAAGCAAGATTGGTTGGTACAGATATTTTACAGCAGACAGCATACAAAGTTGCAATTATTAGACAACGGATCTTAACAGCTCAAATCCGACAGAAGAGTTATGCAGATCATCGGAAGAGAGAGCTAGAATTTGAAGTGAATGATGAAGTCTTTCTAAGGATCTCTCCATTCAAAAGAGTTGTAAGATTCAAAAAAAGAGGCAAGTACAAAGAGAATAGAGAAGATAACTTACCAGCTATAACTACTGACCTCGATGGATAGGATTCACAATGTATTCCACGTATCCATGTTCAGGAAGTGTATGCGAGACTCTTTTCACGTCGTGGAGCAACAGAACATAAAGATCTAGCCAACATTGACCTACGAGGAGGAACCAGTTGAGATTCTGGATTATGCAGTGAAGATTTTACGCAACAAGGAGATATCACTGGTGAAGGTCTTATGACACAACCACAACGTAGAAGAAGCAACTTGGGAGCAGCAACAGGACATGATAAGCTGATATCCAGAGTTGTTCAAATAACAAATTTTGAGTACAAAATTTTTTTAAGGATGGTGGAATGTAGCGCCCAGAATTTTTCGCTAAATTAATTTTCATATTTATGTAGTTGTAATTGGCGAAGTTTTGTTCGGAATTGAAAGTGGAGAATTTCTACTATTAAATATAAGATTATTTCGAGGTTAATAGAGAAGAGAAAATTATAAATATCCAATTGGAGACGAACTAAATAACAGTTTTATTAAACGATTAGAGGTTGAGGGTGAAAAGATAATTAAGATTAATTATATTTTTTATATATTAAAATAAATGAGGGAGAAGGATTGTAGAAACCCCTATCCCTCTTCAGTTCTTCTTTCCCCTCCCCACGCAAGAAAACCCTCCTCTTTGACGATTTTCCCTTCTAACAACGACAAGCGATGATCCTCCTCCATTTCTTCAAATCTACAATAAGTATTAGTTAGTTCTTATTAGATAGTTTTTTAGTTGTTTCTAGTGGTGAAAGTGAACTTAGAGAGAGTATTGGGTAGTTTTGGTGAAACCTAGTAGGGAGATACGAGATTTTGAGGTTTGTAGTTGATTTTATCTGTGTATTGGCGTTTAAGCTTGAAGTAGGGGTAGATTATGGGTTTTTATGGAGAAGATTGAGCATTTGAATAACCAAATACTCAGGTTACGAAACAATTTTTTTTGGCCACGTTCGACCAAACTATAAATATTGGATTAGGAAATGGATCAAACTATTGAAAACTAGACGTCCTAAAGAAATAGTAGCATTTTGAATCATCAAAATCGGATAAGAATCGTGATAGTTATGCATTTCCAAAGGTTAGTCGGAAATTGAGTTGGAATTCGAGTTTAGATATTAAATTGTTAGTTCCTTTATAGTTTTACGAGTTGGAAGGAAAGTAAATTGATGATGTGTGGTTTTATAAGTTCCATAGTTTAGCAAGCTATCTACAAACGACGAATTGCTTAGGACGCAAGGTAAATAGTTTAATAGGTGCTTTTGCTTTCGGGCCTACATCACAGTTCGGTAGGTTGCATGGACGTTTATTTCATGTTATGCTTTAATGATTATGCACCATGGTTTTAAAGTATGAGAATGAAACGAAAATGAAGTTCCATGTTTTTACAAAATAAAGTAGTAGGATGTGATGTGACGAACGAAATGAAAAGATACGTAAGAAGATAATAAAAGTGGGGTTGAGTGGTCTTGTTTCGTGAGGTGGATCGCGAGACGTATAACTTCTTAACCAGCTTTATGTGGTGGCCTTGTCCCGAGAGGTGGACCGCGAAGTGTATCACTTTACTAGATCGAGGTTGGCCTTGTCCCGTGAGCTGGACCGCGAAGTGTGTCACCTTGATTTAGCACGTAAAGAAGAACTCAATAGTAAGAAGGTAAAGAAGATGTAAGAAGAGACGAAAACGAAAGTAAAGAGGAAACTGTAGAAACTGCATATGTTAGGATATTTGTGTTTTCAGTGTTATGTTTATTGTTTTTATGTGCATTACTTACTTAGCATTAGGCTAATAGATGAGTTTTGTGATGTAGGTGACGAGGCAGTAGCTGGTGAGTACCCTGAACGAGCTCAGAACTAGCAGGCAGTTGCAGGAGTGTGCTCATGGGCGGTACGGCCAGCTGTTAGGGCGTTTTGACCAAGGTGGGCGCGTGTAAGGTTTCTGAGTTGTTACAAATCTTTTGAGTCGTTTTTATGTATAGTTAGATTTCAAATTTTAGTAGTTGCTTTGATGTACAAAGTTGATTTTGAAAGTTGGTTGAGAATGGTAGGTTACTAGTTTTAAATGTATAGTCGAAACCGGTTGTTTTTGGAAAGTTTAAGATTTTTATGCAAAATTTTGTGAAGAAGATGTCGACCTATAGGCTGAGTGGTTTATCAAGCCTAGCAAGTTTCGACCAGTATACTGGAGGTGTCGACCGAACTTGGCTATTGTCGACCGCAAGGGTCAACCTGTGAAGGAAAAGTTGATCAAAGTGTCCCCCGTGCAAGAAAGTATCGACCGCTTGGTGTAAAAATGAGTATAGAGTGTCGACCTAAATGCAAGAGGATCGACCAAGCTCTGTAGGTGTGGACTACTTGGGTCGACCTACCCAGATAAAGAGAAATGAAGTGTCGACAGATTACATGCAAGTGTCGACTGGTAGTGTAAAATACACGGGAGTGTCGACCTCAAGGATCGACCGACGCGTACAGAGAGGAATGAAGTGTCGATCGATAGTATAAAATAGATAGGAGTGTCGACCACAAGGATCGACCGACGCAGATAGAGAGGAATCAAGTGTCACTGGTTAACGTGAGGAGTATAGAGGTATCGACCGATGAAAACAGAGGTAAATGAAGTGTCGACCGGTGTTTACTGAGGTCGATCGAAAATGATTTTTATGTTTTAGAAAACTTGAAACTTTATTTAAACTGATTTTTATCAATGTCTTATGCTACAATTATTTTAAACGTTTTCAAAAAGGTCGTTTTAATTTGAGAAACGAAGTTTTAAATTTTTACACGAATTTTACCCGAGCGTATGTGTGTGAGTGGTAGTAGTGAGCGTACCGGGAACTGTGAGGGTTTTCAGGTCGCCACACAGTCGACACTTCATCTTAGTGGTCGACACTTCATATCTCTTGGGTTTCAGCCAAAAATACACTAGTGATTGAATGTAATAACCCGAAAAATTTTGGATCTTAGATCTAATTCCCGAAGTTTTAAATTAAACGTCAGTCAAAATTCTGAGGACTATGTGAACAGGTAAATTAAATTATAAATCTCAGGATTTAGATTGGTGTTGAGTTTTGAAACTTTTAGGTCGAAATGGACGCGAGTTAATGAAAGTTCGGAGAAACTAAGACACGGAAGGGTATATTGGTAATTTGGATTTTTTATTATTTTTATTTAAATTTTAAATAAAAACCAGAATGGCTTCATGAGGAAGCCATTCTGGTTGTGCTTCGGCCGTTCACCCGCGATGGAGAACTGAGAACCAAAGCGACTAGTAGACGGCTAACGACCGTGTGAAGGGAACCGATGGTGCAGAATGGAGAGCTCAGGCGAGCTGAGTACGCGTGGACTGGGTTTTTTGCTCGAAAAACTGAAGGTGAAATCTCTTCCCCTGTTTAAGATTTTGTTCGACTGAGCTGAGACTCGGCTCTCTTCAATCCATTCGCGTGAGTTGTGACCGTTTTGGGTTGTTTAGTGTGTGTGTGTGTGTGTGTGTGTGCTTGAGCCGTGCACTATGAGTGCCAAAGCTCGGTGAATATCCGAGAGAAGGGGTTTGAAATTGGTTGCTTCAGTTTTGAGCCGAATTGTTCAAGGTGAGTGTAAATTGTGCTTGAATGAATGTTTATGGTCGATTTGTAAGGAAATGGGAGGAGGAGACTGAGGAACCGGGGAGGGTGTGGAATTTTGGTTTGACCTGCTTTTGTTTTTGAGCATTTGGACCGAGCTGCAAATGCTCGTTTTAAATTTTATTTTAGTACGTTAAACTAAGTTATTAAAGGAGCGTTTGGTCACTGCAATCGTTTGATTCTGATAACCGACACAAAAGTTATGTGCATCGGAAGGTTATACAGGGTTTTGGACAGCGTCAGGTTAGTGAGCGTTTTTAGTGTATTTGTGGTGAGTTAAGTTAGTGTTGATGGTTTTAGTATGTAAGACGAGTTTTAAGATGAGTTTTGATGGATTTTGGTTTTGTTGTATGTTGAGGCGTTTTTGGCAAAATTGCGCGTCGATTGAGCTTAGAATGTCAGGTAAGTAGTGCATCCATGTGCTTTGCCCAGAAGGGCCTACACTATGGAACAATAGGATTTGTTGCATGTTGATATATGTGTTTACTTTTGTCATGCATCATGTTTTTGAAAAGTTGTACGAAAATGAATTTGACCATGGTTTTGAATTGTGGAATGTTGTGATATGTGATGGTGAGGATGACGCATATGTGGGCGACTTTGGCCTTGTTGCTAGGGAGACCGAGATGTTGGCGACGTGGCGAGGTGTAATGTGGCGCGAGGTTCATGCTCACCCTACATGGCTTATGCGGATGTGGGCGTGTGTGGCAACTGTGGCCTCGTTGCTGGGAAGGCCGGGACGGGGGCGACGCGTCAAGGTGTAGCGTGGTGCGAGATTCATCCTCATCCTGATGTGATTGTTGTGTGGTGACGTGGGTGTGTAACTTGTGGGCCTCGTTGCTGGGGAGTTCGGGACGGTGGCGACGTGTCAGGGTGTAGTGTGGCGCTAGGTTCATTCTCACCCTAGTGCGGGAGAGTAGAGACTGCATGTGGTAGGATTGCATTGTCGATTTTATTTCTCATACCGCATTACTTACTGACCGTTAGGCTTATGATGTGTGTTCTATGGTGTAAGAGCAGACATTGTTCTTTGTGAGCCTTGAGAACCTAATCCTGAGGCATAGGACAGTTGTCGGCGTGCTACCGAGGCATTGGATGGCGGATTGTTAAAACGACCCGACCCGTGGATATGGTAGGTGGGGGTAGGGCATTTTGGTTGATTTTGCGACGCACGTGTTTATTCCATAATAAGAGTAGTGTTGCTCTATACTGTGGACTTTCTTCATTTATGGGTGATGTTTATAATAGATTTAAATATTTGGAGTACACTTACGGAGTCGTTTTATCTCCTCTTGACTGTACAGTTAAATTTCGAATGATAGTAGATATTTTAACCGCGTGCTCAGGTTCTAAACGCAAGTTAGGTCGTTTTGATATATAAATATACTTGGAGTTCTTGGAAGGTAAATGTGATTAGAACATGCTGGTTTTAGATTTGACGGTTTTAAATAGATTGCTATACGTTTTCTGCAAAAAATTTGTTCAGTTCAGCAGGGTTTTCTGATGTGAAGTGTCGACCTATAGGCTTAATAGTTGACCGAACTTAGCAGCTGTCGACCCCAAGGTTCGACCGATGCAGTCCAGACGGTATTAAAGTGTCGACCCCTGTGGGTAGGTGTCGACCGGTGAGTGCATTTCTGAAGGAGGTGTCGACCCTGAGATTCAACCGATACAAACAGATAGAGTTAAGGTGTCGACCTGCGCACATAGATGTCGACCGGTAAGAGCAAAACGGTGAGGATGTCGACCACAACGTTCGACCTATGGAAACATGGAGAATTAGGGTGTCGACCAATGGAGACAAGTGTCGACCGGTGTTACTCTTCCTCAATTCAAGATTTATGATTTCATTTAAACCTTATTTTGGCTAGAGTCTTCAACTGCGATGTTTTCAATGGAGTCGTTCTTAAGTCGATGGATAAAGTTTTAAATTTTATGCGAATTTTTATATTATATTTTTATGAGTATAGTTAGCGACCCGAGTCAAGAGGGAGGACTGGGGGGCGCTACAGTTATGGCATCAGAGCGAACCGGAAAACTAGAAGGTTTTCAAGGGTAGCTTAAGGGGTGTTACAGCGACACTTCTTTCTCAAGTGTTTGACACTATTTGAAAATAAATTGTATCGACATTTCCTCAAGCAGTTAACCCTTGTACTTTTTTTTATAGCGTCAAGATTTGAAGTGTTTACTGAATTCCACAGTGGTCGACACTAGGGTTATTTCAGCAACAGGAAGTAGTGAAAATTACTCCTTTTTTCTCACTTCCACAACAAATCGACCAAATAACTTAAACGCAACTTAATCCTACCAAAATAAACCATAAAAAAATCCATAAATTCAAGTTTCCAATCTCAATCCAATTTACATAAAAATCCTAAACGCAACATCGAAAATAGAGTAGAAATACTTATAATCGTTTGAAGTACCTACATGAAAGTTATTGCATGATGTCCAGCGATCACTCCTCCAGCATTGGAATGCTTTGATTGCACAAATGCATCTCTCTCTGCGATGAGGAGGAAGTGAGAAGCAAAATAAGTTTCCCTTATTTTACTACTCATTTTTTAAATTATTTAATAAATAAAACATAAATTAAAATATTTGATATATTATATAAAATCCTTAAATTATAAATCCACGAAACTCGAATATTTACCAAATTCAAACTGGAGGTAAATTCTAAATTACCAAATTTCCTCAAATTAACCACATAGTAATTTTTCATAATTTGAACTAAAAATCCAACGTGATCGTTAAACGACAAACAAATCAAGCCATGATCCATTGACTATTAACAACGCAGCAAATTTATTCAGAAATTAATGACGATATAAAAATATTGGTTTTTATCGTAACCACACGAAAGAACCTTGAAGTAGGCACCGAGGCGATGGTAGCAAAATGCTGCTGCTTGCCCAAATTTATGACATATCTTGGTTTGCGAGACTGTAATTTTCAGTTTCACCATTTGTTGTTAGCTGATTCCGGTTTGACCAAAATGACAGGCAAAAAACTAGATTGTAGCGGTGAAGAAGAAGATCATGGACGCCAAGCTTGATAAGATTATTTAGGAGATCGAATGATAGAGAGAAGAGATATGGGTATGAACGAAGCCCATACTCGAAATGGTGTGTTGCTTGTCAAGGCGGTTCATATAGATCAACAACAAGTTGGAAAGGTCTTCAATAGGAGGATCAGAGGAACTGTTAATGGAGGTGACAAATGAATTATATTATAGTCACGTCGAGGAACCCCAAAAAGGTAAATCAACTTATCTTTCAACAAAACTAATCCTCCGATTGCAGCCAAGGGATGGCAAATTGAATTTAACTTTTGAATATATTCAGAAGCTGTTAACCCATCTTTAAATAGATTTGGTAGTTGGCTCCTTAATTCTGTAATACGTGCAAGAGACTGTAAGGAAAATAGACGACCGAGTGCTTGCCAAATAGCAGATGCAAAATTGTAGCAAACTATCTAGGAGAGATGGGGCTCCCTAAGAGAGACATAGAGCTAGGACATTAGAATTCTATCATACCTCTACCAGATAGAATGACCAAGTTTGAGCTGGAAATTTTTCCCACTAAGAATTGGAGGAGGAGGGGACTCAAAATTGTCAAGAAAACTTTCAATGAAGGTTTTGGTTCTTCCAAATGATGTAATTAGAAGAGTCAAGCTTCACACTTAAAGCTTGAGTAAGGGAAGGAATTTGCAGAAGAGAAAGAGAGTTAAAGAGAGGAATTGCTTGAAGAAGCCATGAGTGGGTGAAAGAAGAGAAGGCTCTAATACCAAAACGAGATTCACGAGAGAGAGAGTTAAATATTGTATTCTGAAATTGCATAAAAAGTACAAAGAGCAGACATGCCCTTTTATACACTATAAGGGAATATTCTTGGATATTTTACACTTACAACCTACTGTAAACAATGTGTGCTTCTATATACATTGACAACAAGAAAATTCTCTTGCAAAGATGGTTTTCTATGTTTTTAAGACCTTTTATATGATAGCTCCACAACAATATCAGCTATAAACTTAACTTGGTCAGCCATGAATCACAAGAAGAGGTCACTTTGACATCCAATAAACCTTATATAAAAGAAAATATAAACTTTTCTAGCTTGGTACGAGTTGCATGATCAAAGAAGCTATCCTCCAATATGATATTTACCATGCCTCCAAGGGTGAGCATGCCCCTTACCTAGAAATCCTTCGGCCTTTACCCATACCTCATCACCCATGATCTCACATTTACAAGGATTTTGTATAGGGTCTTTCTTGAAAGTTCATTTTGTCTTCCCTGTCAATCTTTTTAAGAACATTGTTTCGATTCACCATTAGGTGTCCACAGTTACATTAACTTATAACTTTTCTTTCATTTTTTAAAATTTTGTTAATAGCTAACCTCAATTGTTCAATCTTCTATTTTGTTAGTTTTATAACAGAAACATGGACATTTGATTAAGAAAAATATTTCGTTTTACTAATACATGTCATAAACTCATTACTTACATAAAATAAGCAAATATTACATCACTACAATATGAGCACATCGTAACTTAGTTGTCACTTACTCAATTGTCAGTTGTATGCATTTTCTTGATTGAAATGTGAAATTAAAGTTGATACACTTACATACAAAACAAAGTCATCCTAAATCTTCTAGACCTATATGCCTAAAAATTTGCTCTACATATTTTGAAATTATCGATTGCTAGAGTAATTTCCTCTAATCTTACATTGTCTTTCATTCTCTTGTCATCAAGCTCCCAATCGCTCAAACATATTAGTGTCTTGACTGTTTAAGATGCCAAATTACTTCTCATATTTGAAAGAACTTTACCACTTGTACTAAAACTCGATTTTTTATGCAATTTTTGTTATTGACACGGTTAATATGTCTTGAGCCATGACATAAAGTACAACAAATTTTTTTTTATACGATCAACAAACATTTATCAAATTTGAAAAAGGCCAGAAGAAATGGTTCTATGCTCTTATTTTTATTTTTCAAACCAAGAGATCAATGAATCGAGATTCTAATGCGTATAGATACAAATGGTCTAATGGAAGCAAGAATTTCTACGAACATTTGTAACATTTCATTTCTGAGCCGAAGAGCCATTTTCATTTTCAAGTAGTGTTCGATTGATTGCGTATTAATCAATATTCGTTTTTTTCATCATCTATTGAAATCAATGGATTATGAAGATAATTATTTAAATCTGAAACTAATGTGACAAGAGGACCAATGGCACAATCCTGTGCCTCGGCCCCGGCAGACTTTTTTTGTAATAAGTTTGTTCATTTTGCAGAAGAGCCTCCACCACAAAATGAAGTAGGTGACAAGCCAAATCAAGAGGAGTTTCAAGGAGCAAACAACACATGTGCTAGTGGAGAGCCAAAGAGGGAGGACCCGAACTCCACACCTCGATCTTGGAGGTTACTTTTGGGGGCCCCGATTCTCAACACCTTTTGAAGACTTGAAGTGGGAAAGAAACCCCTAGAGTTGGAGAAGCCTTCCATGAGCGAACATAGGAGCAACCCTCAACCATAACATTTGTTGAAGAAAAAATTTATTTTTCTTGTGACAATTGATTGTAATTGAGCTTAATTTATTTTATGTTTTTATTTTATGCATTGCTGAATACTTTAGGAGAGAAAAGTGGGCTGGATTTTATTTAAAAATAAAGGCTAAAAATGTGAAGGAAAGAAGGTTGAGTATGCGGCTTTGTTGGGCCGATAAAGGGGTCGTGGGCACTAGTTGTGGGCCACTAAACCCTAAATGTAATTTGAAATGTGTATTTAATCCTCTCTTAGCTACTTTAGCACCCCTATTTTTTGTTTAATGAAAATCGGAGTTTATCTTCTACAATTCAGAAGCTCACTTTGGGTCTTTGCCAGCATTCTTCCTTTGTGAGTAATATCCAAGCCAACATGTTGTCCATTGCTTTCAAGTTTATGAGTATACTTAGAAATATCACTTTTTTCTCTACCTTCTTGGAAAGTAGATTCACAGCAAAAGATGTAAACTCTCATCCAAAGATCATTTGAGTGTCTTCCCCAAAAGGAAACCAAATACTGCAGGAGGTGCATATTTATTACCAATTGGACCAGCAACATAACTTCAACCTTATCTTTTTCATTCCATTGATTCTTTCTTTTATTTTTTACACACAACCATCCCCACATCCGCAAATTTTGTTTTCCACGAGAATAGCATCATTTCGTTTTCAGACGAGAGAGTAACGTATTCCCGAAGTTGACATTCTGTTCTCGATCGGAACAGTAAAGCGAGCTCCATCAACCTTCCGTATTTCAACTATAACTTTTCAACCACAACGACTTAGCCTCTTAAATTTTCAGGTCGTTTACTCACATATTAAGAAAGGAATTCATAAAATTTTACGTCAATTGGAGTTATTATAGCCGAAGTTATAACATCTCGAAGTTCATCCTTGTGCAACCTATTATTGCTATATTTGGACAAATTGTGCTACTTTGATTGTTACATCCATAACTTTTAAACCATTGCGAATATTTTATTGAAATTTTAAGGGTGTTTCATACACGTACTTGGTGATATTCTATTAAAATTTTGTATCATTTGGATCTGAATTGTATTATTTGTGTTTGTTGGAATCTGAGGATCTTTGGTGATTGGAAATTAGAAATCCAAAGTGAACTAGTACTTGTGTTGACAAATAAGTTGTCATATGTTGAAGGACGTCATTTAGTATCAGAGACCTGCTCTTTCCCTACTTGTTTTGCTGCAATTTTTGTGTATTTTGATTGGCTAAAAGAATGTCAAGGAGTGGTGCTATTTTTAATCCAAACCAAGGTTATAATAGTTGAGCAACCATGGCACTTAAACCGATTGTTGCTGAGACTAACTACCAAGAACAAATCTATAGATTAAACCTTAAACTAGATAACATTAGCCAATGGATAGAGGAAATGAGGAGTGAGTGTGTGAGGGCTCCTCAAAACTCTTTTACCTAGAAGGAAAACCAAAGCTGCTAGGTGGAGAAACCACTTTGATATATTCTTTCAAGAGGAAAATTATGAGTATATAGATTATGAATTCTCACATGCAAGTTATGGTTCTAGCAAGGGAATGAAGGATACTAAGGTATCCATTCTTCCTTTTAAAGGTTCTAGTGCTGGAGATGTTTTGTTTGATTGGTTGCTCAAAATGGAAAAAGTGTTAGACCGCTTCAACTATTCCAAAAAAGAGAAGTTAAAATTGGTGTCTTTAGAGTTAATCATCGGCTATGATAGCTTATGGTAAGATAACTTAAGAGCTAAAAGAAGGCATGATGAAGAAGAACTTATTGTGACTTAGAGGGTCATGAAGTCTTTGATAAAAAAGAAATCTGTGTCTAGTCATTATAGGCAAGAATTGTTATTGCAAATGCAAAACCTAAGGCAATGGACCTCCTCAGTTGAAGACTATTTAAACGAGTTTGAGTTTTTGAAGGTTAAATGTGGATTTAAAGAAATCAAAGGTAAAACCATTGCAAGATTCATCAAATGATTGAATAGAAAATTGGGGATGTTATGGAGTTTCACCTCTTTGAGACTATGGATAGTGTTATTCAACTAGCTTTTATGATAGAAATGCAAAATGAGGAGGAGAAGTAAGGAGTACAACTTTCGGCCTAGCCCTAACCTCATTGCCAAAATTGTTCCATGAGTCAAGATTGATGAAAAAGATACATCCATGAGAGAGGTTTCTTATAATAGGTTTGTATAGAAGATGTTGGTTGAAGACACATCTAAGTTGAAGCCTAGAGACACTGAGTGTCTCACGTGTCTAAGTTTCGGGCACTTAGCACCTCAATCCCCCAATGAGTGAGTAATTGTGTTAGGAGAGGGCTCTAATATAGTTAATAGGGGAGATGACTTGGAAGAACCAACTAAGAAAGAGAAGGTTTCTCAAGAAGAGGTCTTTTATGAGAACAAAGGTGTGGCATTAGAAGAAGAAATCTTCTATCCTCATGAAGGTCCACCACTCAAGGTCGATGGTCAAATAGAAGATAAAGATGATTTTTCTAGGGAGGAAACCTCCAAAGTTGATCTTCTAGAGTGTGAAGATATGTGGGCAACCACTATTAGAAAAGAAATCAACAAGGGAGAAGTGTTTTATGTCCAAGTGAAACCTTCCCTCATCAACATCCAAAGTTTTGTAATTTTTCAACACCGAGAGGAGTTTCAAATTAAGCCACTAGTATTGAAAAGTTTACAAGAGGAGATTGTTGCACTTACTAGTGGGGAACTAGTCCATGGAAGGGATACAAGGTGGGGAGAGATCCACGGAGCAACCCCTTTCATACTACCTAACACAAATGAAGACACAAGCAAAGAGATGACAATGTTGCTTCGATTAATGCTATATGAAAGGAGAGGAATTCTACAATCCCTCACAATGGTGCCTTTTTATCATGGTGATTTGAAGTACTTCTCGAATAAGGAACCTTATTATGTCTTGAACCCGTGGGAACACTCTAGTTGATCCTTAAAATTTGTTTTGCTCTTAAGTGGACTAAAGTTATGTGATAAGTTCATGAGAATATCAACTATAAGGCTTGGGAACTCAAACTTCCAAGAGAGTTTGGAATATTAAGTTTTTCAACGTGCAAGATCTATCACCTTATTACGAGAGGAGGAAGAGGAAAAATAAAGGCACCAAATTGGATTTGAGGTCAAATCCTCAATCACACTGGAAGGATGATGTGCCAAGAGGACCAATAGCACAATCCCAAGCCTTGGTCCTAGCCAACCCTTTTTCTAACAAGTTTGTTCATTTTGTATAAAAACTTCCACCGTGAAATGAAGTAGGTGACAAGCCAAATCAAGAAGAGTTTCAAGGAGCAAATAACATGTGCTAATGGAGAGCAAAAGAGGGAGGACTCAAGCTCCACACCTCGGTCTTGGAGATCACTTTTTAGGGCCCCGATTCTCAACACCTTTTGAAGACTTGAAGTGGAAACCAATCCCCTAGAGTTGGAGAATCCTTCCATAAGCCAACATGGGAACAACCCTCTGCCACAACATTTGTTGAAGAAGGAATTGTTTTCCTTGAGACAATTGATTGTAATTGAGTTTAATCTATTATATGTTTTTATTTTATGCATAGCTGAACACTTAAGTAGAGAAAATATCCTGGATTTTATTTAAAAATAAAAGCTAAAAACATGGAGGAAAAAAGGCTGAGTGCGCAGCCTGGTTGCGCCGATAAAGGGGCCGCACGCGATAGTTGTGGGCTTTTTAAAGGCCTTTTTGTTCCTTTAGTTTACTAAACTCTAATTGTAATTTGATAAGGATATTTAATCATCTTTTAGCTATTTTAGCAACCTTAGTTTTTGTTGAATGAAAATCGAAGTTTATCTTCAAAAATTCAAAAGCTCCCTTCGAGTCTTCACCGACATTCTTCCTCGGTGAGTAATATCCGAGCCAAGGTGTTGTCCATTGTTTTCAAGTTTATGAATATACTTGAAAACCTTTATTATTACTTTTTTCTCTACTTTCTTGGAGGGTAAATTCACAGCAAAAGAGTGTAAACTCTCATCCAAAGATCGTTGGAGTGTCTTCCCCAAAAAGAGACCAAATACCCAAGGAGGTGCATATTTATCACCAATCGGACCAGCAACACAACTTCAACCTTTTCTTTTCCGTACCATCGATTCATCCTTTTATTTTTATACACAACCATCCCCACTTCACAGCTTTCATTTTCCAGAAGAATTGCATCATTTCATTTTTAGACGAGAGAGTTACGCATTCCCAAAGTTGACATTTTGTTCTCGGTCAGAACAACAAAGCGAGCTCCGTTGACCTTCTGTATTTGAACCATAACGTTTCAACCACAGCGTGTTGGCCTTTGAAATTTTTAGAGTCTTTTATCCACATATTAAGAAATAACTTCATAAAATTTTACGTCAATTGAAGTTTTATAGCTGATGTTATAACATCCCAAAGTTTATCCTCGCGCGACTTTATTTTCGGACAGATTGTGTGAGTTTGATTGTGTCGTGCATAACTTTAAAACTATTGTGAATTTTCTATTGAAATTTTAAAGGTGCATACTTGGTGAGGTTCTATTAAAATTTTATATCATTTGGATCTGAATTGCATTATTTGTATTTGTTGGAATCTAGGGAACTCTGTGATTGAAAATTAGAAATCCAAAGTAAACTAGTGTTTGTGTTGCTACACAAGTTGCCATATGTTGAATAACGTTATTTGCTATTTGAGCCCTGCTCTACCTTTGTCGCCGTTTCTCACCTACAAACGGTAATTAAACTTACACAAACTCTAAATACACTGATATGTCAAGAATAATCTAATGGAATCAAACTTCATTCTTTGAATCCATCACCAATCTAACTACACCTCCTTATTTTTGAGAGGAGAGGAGGTCGATGGGTTCTAGTGTAAGAACTTCTATTGTAGATGGAAACTCAATAGAACAATAGAACGTAAAAACATCAAGGTGTGACACTTAGCTAGGATAATATTTTCTTTTTAGTAAGAAATTTAAGTAAAATATTAGCAACAAAGCGACAATTGCAGTAGATTAAAAAGTAAATTAATAATAACTACTAACTAGAATTAAAGATGACATTGAACTCTTATCATTTGTTTTTAGGAACTATCACTTATTATTAGTGTTTAGGAACTATTAAGGAAGAGGAAGATGCCCCTTCTCTTGTAAGCTCTTGACTGCGTCATATAAGCATTGTTTTGCTGGTGTGAACTCCAGACCTAAATCTTTAAGCTTTTGATTAGAGAACTTGTATGGCTTCTTCCTTGGATTCACCTCGTCCGAGCACCTATACAGTAATTAAAACAAAGAAAATAAACCTTAAAACAGTCCTAAAATCGATTAAAAGTTGTTTTTTCTTTCTTTTTTTAAAAGAAAATACATTTTTTTGCTCGCACCATCCGCTCTGAAATATAGAGTTATTTAAACAGTACGAGTTTATGTGTCTCTTGATTGTATTCTTCAAATAGTAACTTAATTATTATTTGATTTTACACAATTAAAAAATGAAATAATTATGAATATGCAAGCAAACTAAGTCAATTTTGTTTCGACAAATCTGATCGAAGTCCAATCTTCTTTAGGGAGATGTGGACTAAGTCAATTTTGTTTTGAAAATTCTGATCTAAGTCCAATCTTCTTTAGTGTGATATGGAAGTTGGTCACCTAAAGGTTAAAATTAATATAAAAATAAACATATAACCTATTATCTTTTCAACGATGCTATGTCGTATTTTTACCCTAGTACACTAAAATTCTAATGATATTATCAATTCTTACCCCAAATAAAAAATATAAACGAATAAGAAGATATCAAAAATGAAATAAAAAGGTGGAGCATACTTAAGAGGGATGGGATATTCTGGAAAGAGCTTGGCTAGGATTCCAACCACCTCCTCCCGGTGAAGTATGCTTTCGGCACAAAGGTAACGACCGAAGGTGGACGGAGTCTCGAAGACAATAATGTGGGCCAAAGCTGCATCTTTAACATGAACATACCCTTGAATGGAATTGGCAAATGTTTTGGCTGAGCCAGTTAAGTACTTGAGAATATGAATTGTGCTTGCATTAATTGTGGATTGAAGCAACGGTCCAATTACTAGCACGGGATTCATCACCAGTAGATCTACCCCCCTCTCCTTTGCCTCTTCCCACGCTGCTTTTTCTGCCACTGTTTTTCCATAACAATACCAATTCTGCAATCAAATAAGAACTTGGAGTTCATTCCACTTTTCATTTTTCTCTAGTAAAAGAAAATTAATATATTGATTTCGTTTTTGAGAGAAAGAAATTATAAGAATTATTCATTTTGTTTTGAAAATGCACCTTGGTGTTTTGGCAAAACTCAAGATCACTCCAGCAACTTTCATCGACGACTACGTCAGCGCTCCGATTAGGATCCATGTACACTGCACCAATGGATGATGTGAACACTACACGCTGCACGTTTGTTTCGGCAGCTGCGACGATCACATATTTGGAACCATTAATAGCAGGTCCAAGCATTTGTTCCTGAAATACCCAGAACAAAAATACATCAAAGGCTTTATTTGGCTTTACTATTTAAAGAAGAAAAAAAAATAGATTTACTGGATCGTCCGTCATCGGCGAGGCCGTATGGAACACACCGTCACAACCTGCGATAGCATTTCTAAGGCTCTCGTAATCGAGAAGATCAGCTTTGTGCAAAGTTAACCTGTCCTTGGCTCCTTCAAGTTCTTTTAGATGTGCATTCTTAGGATCATCTACATTTTAGAAGCAAGGAAAACAACTCATCAGACAAAATTTTCCCCAGAAAGTTAAATTTCTGATCAGCTAACCTGGATTTCTGACAGTTCCCCGAACAATATAACCTCTTTCGAGGAGAAGCTTCACGATCCAAGACGCAATGAACCCTCCTGCGCCGGTGACGCAAACTGTTTTTCCGGCAAATGATGAGCTCTCGGTTGGCATTTTGGCTTAGTTTTTACGTGTTTGGTAAGTGAGAAAGGGAGAGAAAATAGCAAATCTATGTTTTGGATGGGAATACTGAGGAATAGATTGATTCCAACGAGTAATTTATAGCTCAACATCTCACCAGCCACCCTCGCCTACCTTTTAGTCATATAGTTAGGGCCAAATGTTATCTAATTTATTATTATTGTTGTTGGTATTATAATTATCAGCGAGTCCTCAGTAGTTTAGAATTGTATATGGATTCACCATTGAATCTTGACCTTATTATTCCACTAAGTCTTTTTTTTTTTTTTCAGAATAATATTAAATGTATTTTTTTATTTCACTCTTTTAAAAAATTCGTTGACGTATCATATAATTGATATAATTAAAGTATAAATAATGCAATAAGTTACTTGTTATAATTTATTACTGTATCGATAAATATTTAATACATAAGCGAATTTTTTTAAAAGAGTACTTCAATCATTACTCTTTTTTTTCAAATTGTCTTAATTTTTTCATTTGTTTCTTTTACAGTTAAATAAAAGAAAATAAACAAGTGAACATTATATATGCATTTCTGACCAAAAAGTTGATAATGTTGGAGGTTCATTTATACTATGGTTCTTATAAATTCGGTTGACGAAATGGTAATACTACGCATACTTTGTAATATCATGTTCTAATCTTGTACTCTATCACATCCTCTATTCTTTAGCATAATTGATTTATAATTTATCACTCTATCATGAAATAAATGCCACTTGAAGTTGTAAATTAGAATCTAGATCTTAAAAAAACTACAATTAATTTTTAAAAAGTCTAAAATCTCATTTCTGATAATTATAGTGGAGTAAAAACATATATATATATATATTTTACGACATGAAAGTCAACTGCAATAGAAAGTGCAGCAATAAAAGTACTCATGATAATTAGGAAAATTTTTTAAACCAAAAATGAATTGGTCAAGTGTTGCAACCAAACCTAAACCGAGCTAATTTTTATATTGGTACTAACTTTATACTTTATATTGAAGAAATGAAGATTTAGTTCTTGACAAATTCTTACAAATGTTCTTGAAAACAAGGGTAGGGGTTGACTAAAATCAAAGGTATGTTCTACAGAGCATGGAAAGAAAGACTAAATGACCGATATAGTTTGGTTGGTGCCAAAAAGGAGGATGGAAATTTGGTTTGGTTTGAGTGGTGGGCCATATGTATCATATAAACTCACCTCACCAGCCGCAATTGATTATTCCTTTGACAAGTGAAGGGGCAAGTTAAAATTCTTTTTACCAATTTCGTTATTTCAGAATCTCACAAGGTTTGGTTTGAAGGTTTGAAGAAATAACGTTGGAATGTAGTTTTGAAAAACTGATTGGAAACAACACCAAGGTTTTATTTAGATTTGAGAAAGTTATCGTTTTTATTTCCGAACTAATGAAATTTTGGATTTTTAAGTGAGAAAACCCAATTTTAGAGAGATAAGACCAAATTTCTGTCAGAAACATTGGGATTTGCCAGAGATTGTGGGGAAAGTTTGAGATTTTGTGAATCAAGAATCAAACTTTTTGCACGAAGAATGATGTAAATTTTCTCGGAAATTATTTGATACAATGGATGTTAAGAAAAATGGGGGAGATTTGTAGAGTACATAAATGAATTTAATGGATTAAATTAGAAATTCTTACACAAAAATGTGATATAAATATTCTAAAATTGGTTCAACAAGTATTGGTGTTGAAAAACTAAAAAAGCCTCAAAGGGTAATTTAGTATAAACTCTTTTCTAGATATTTAGAATTTTTATTAGAAAATTTAATTTTCATATGAAGATTTGGAATTTATAGATAAAGATGACTCCGAAAAGCAGCTAGGCCTACTTCAAAATTAGCTCACTTTGTTGTGGAGAGCGTAACCACAAGTTATGGACCAACAATGATATAATATTATTCTAGTTCGGTTACATTTTGGCCTAATTTTTGGTTGGTTTGTCTCTTAGGTGGTTTCATATATTACTAATCAAGAATGTGTAAGAAAATCTAAACTATTGTAAATTTGTGGAAAGATTAACAAGTAGTATATTAACAATCCTCTTAATTTACATCGATAATTTACTAATTTTACAGTTAAATAGTAAAAAGATTAATAAATTTAAGAAAGAACTTAATAAGTATTTTTCTATAAAAGATTCAGTAGTTGTTGAGCAAAACTATATCCCTAGGCAAGTAGACGTGTTGCATCCAAGTAGTGAAGTTTAAATAGAGTATCGATCCCACAAAACCAATTTATCAACAGATGAACTTAAGTATACAATAAGTAAATACAAAAATATAATAATGGTGGATAATCTTATGTAAAATGAATAAAAATAAATTAGAACACAAAATATAACATATTTTAATAGTACTTAGCAAAAATATGGCCAATATTTGATTTTCTCTTCTATTTGAATTTCTACCACGAATGTTCTCTTGTGACAATATTATCTAGTTGATCTATAATTCATTTAAAAACCACTATTTTCATATTATTAAGAATTTTTAATAAATTTTTTCTGTTGTTAATGCTTGATGAGTAATGGATTGACTTATTTTGTTGTATTGTAACCATATTAAAAGTTTTCAGTAAAGATAGTCAAAACAAGTAATTTAAGAAATTATTGTGCGGTGAAATTTAATGAGTATAATTTTGAGTAATGTTGAGAATTTTGAAAGATGAGAACGTGATGGATTTTAAATTAATGTAATTTGTTTTATATTAAATAAATAAATGTAATTATGGATTTAATTAAAAACGAAATGGTTTAAAAGAAAAGAGGTGGAGAACCATTTTCTTGTTCTCACACTTGCACACAACGAGTGGGAGAGGGAGGAGGCAATTCCATTTGTGTGCACTGCTGCATTCCAAGGCATGAGAAGTGTTTGATAGGCATCGTGCAACAACTTTCGTAAAAAAGTTTTGAAAGTTAATTTTCCTTCATATTTTTAAGTTCAAAATTTAAGATTTTTATGTAAAATAGATTTCAGCTTAGAAACTCGAATCCATAAATTGTTTCTTGTTTATTTAGGTATATTTGAGATGTAGATAGGTTGTTGAGTGGAATAGAGGTGAGAAACGGTGAAGGTATGCAATTTTTGCGAACTTTGGCTCCTGATAATCGTCAAAGTGTCAACAGTTGTGGATAACCAGTCGACACTTTGAAATCTATGATTAGAGAATTCAAGGTGTCGACCTCTTAAGGGTTTGGTCAATACATGAAGTGTTGACTGTAGGGAGAAAGTGTTGACCATATGCGAAACTTAAGAGGTATCAAGCGTTGACCGCTTTGGTGAAGTGTCGACCACTGCCAATCCAGAGAAATTTAAAGGTTGACGCATGCATGAAGGTGTCAACCCCTACCTACTATGTGTCAATCGGTTGGACTATCCCTACTTACAAGTGTCAACCCCTAACTTAAGGTGTTGACCTCACAACTTTTTTTTTTTGAAAATTTTGTCATCAACAAAGTATGTGATCGTTTATACTATTCCAATATAAAACTGATTAATGTTTTTCCTTAGAGGTAAGTGAGATATTGATAACCTAAATTTTGTTTTAAATTCGGATAAGTTTGTAGACTATGAGTCGATACTTGAGGTAGCACTCTCATGCGTAAGAAGAGGGGTTCACGTCGAGGTAAGTTTATACTTTTTGCACTACATTGCATGAATTTATGAAAACTTTATTTTGTTGAGTTATCACCTACAAAAAACCTAACGAGATCTGGTCGCCAGCATGTCAAATTTTTACGTATATATATGATTTGTGTTACACATTTACAATTGTTGCATGGTGTTTTATTGATGTGATTTATATATTGGCGGATAACCCTTTTTGATACTTTGGATGGTTTTAGTGCCAAAGTAACACTAGACAATCCTAGTGTAAGACCCCGAAAACCTACCCTCTTCCGGTACGTTCATTACTCCGATACCACATCTTTAACGCCCCCGAGTCGTCTCCGGACCTGGGTCGCCAACTGTTCACTTACTTGTTTCCTCAACAATCTCATATAAAATTTTAAAACCTTGATTCCTCGACTTAATACGACATTTTTGAAAACATTTTAATCGGCATTGCAGCGAAAAACTCATTTAAAATCAGTTTAAATAAACTTCACATTTTAAAACACAAAATTAAAGAGACCGGTCGACACCTGCAAATGTCGGTCGACACTTAAGTGGTTTCGAGTTTTTCATCGGTTGACACCAAGAACACTGGTCGACACTACATTCTTCTCGGGTCTTTTCAGCGGTCGACACTAGCAATCACCGGTTGACATTTATACGTTCATTTCAGAGAGGGGTCGACACCTGCTTACACAGGTCGACACTTTGATCCTCTCTGTCCGCGTAAATCGACCACCGCAGTCGACACCGCTATCACTTTTACATAGACCGGTCGACACTTACAATCACCGGTCGACACCTACTTCGGCTTAGCTCTGCGCAGGTCGAGCTTCGCGGTCGACACTCACCTTACTTTTACACTGACCAGTCAACACTTGTCGACTTCGGTCGACACCTTGCACTAGCATAAGTAAAATAACACCAGTTCATTTAAAAACGCACGGCAAATCCTCCTCGATTAAATTCACGAAGTAAAATCTATATTCTGAAAACAAAATGTCTCCAAGTAAATCTCAAAACATCATAGTTCTACTTCGGTTCTTCAATTATTCTCAAACTATAACCTCAAAATCGACTATGAACATTCAATCCCAACTATACCCCAAAACCTATACACACGACATGGACTCCTCCAAACTCACTAAAAAGGATCGCCATCTAACCTTGCCCCACGGGTCAGATCGCCTTAACGAACTCCACCTGCTGGCACACAGGAGCACCCGCCATCCACCTACTCATTCCGGTTGGTTATCGTAAATCACCCAAAAGCTCATCGTCACTTACACCAAGGAATGCAAAAGGTAACCCTAATGCTTAGCAAGTATGGAATATGAATCCGAAAAACCAATGCATAACTCAACTCCCTACACATGCAGTTTCTATACTCAATTCTGCTTTCTTTTCGTTTTATTGTTTTCATCTTCCACTTTCCGGTGTGAGTCAGGCCGGAACCTATTCCTTCCACACTCAGGACGGCCAATCCATAACCCACAAAGGGAGGTTAGAGGCACACATCATGTTCGCACACGGAACGGGCCTACGTAACCTCCTCCTAACATCAATCGTTGAACCCTCTAGTGCTCTCAATAACACGTTAATGATGAGGCGTTCGCAAACCGTGTCACATTACATACTTTCATCCATGGGACCCCCCTAGTGCTCTCTCAGTAGCACGTTAACGACGAGGCGTTCACCCATGCGTGGCAAGTCTTTTCTTATCTGATTACGTTTCATATGCACAATTTCAAAACATGCTCAAAACTCGTATTTCGTTAAAACCATGATGCATGACAATCACGAATGCACGACTCAAACAACAAAACAAACAAGTAAGCAAACAAGCAATTCTACCATTCCAAGGTATAGACCCGAAGGCCAATCACATATGTTCCACCACTTACCTAGCATCCTAGCTTTTGTGGTGCTCATCTCACCCAAAACCTGCTCAACCTACAACAAAAATTGGTTTCTATGTCAATATTCATCCCTCTATTCCACTTGTGCACTAAATTCACCTCACTAGCTCAACACTTCGTGCACTCACCAAAATCGCTCACCACCCTATCTCAACTCCAAATTCAACCTCACTTCCGACGCGCATAACTTTTGCGTCGGTAGTTAGAATCACTCAATTTCAGCGGCCAAACACCCCAATCATAACCTAGTTTAACACCAAAACGGGGGTTAAATCCATTACCCGCAGCTAGATTAAAACTCCCAAAATAGAACCGAATTTCACACTAAAACACCCAAGACTCCCATTCTCAGTTCTCTCGACAAAACTCACTCAATTCCACACTAATTTATCGCACTCCAACCTATTACACATCATCCAACTACCGGTGGAGATTTCGAATTCAGAAACCCGAATTGCAGGGTACCCCCTCTCGGACATTCTTCAATTTTTTTTGGCACTCCCACACCTCACCCGCTCCGAACCGCTAATTCCCACATTAACCGTTGTAAATGCTAGCACAAACCTCCGAAAATTCAAAACGAAACCCAACCCTAGATTACCGATCAACGGAGGGAAGGAAGAGGAAGGGAGTACCTGAGACAAAGAGGACCGTGCTCTGTACATGGACGGAAGAAGAGAACAAGGGGAGTGGCAAACTTCAAACCACCGGTGCGCACCCTCGCTCTTCATGGAAGAACTCGACGGGGATGGGGAAAAAGGGCTTCCCCTTCCTTTCCCTTCGACTGGAGAGGGCAGGAGTGGCTTCTACGGAAGCCATTCCCATCTTCTCCTCTATTCCTTTTTTTTTTAATTAATAATAATAATTACACTTTAATCCTTTATTCAAATGGCTATTCAGTCTGCTTTCAGTCGGATTTCTAAAATTTCTCTTCACCATTAGTCCCGAAATAATCTTTTATCTAATAGTACAAATTCTCCGCTCTCGATTACGACCAAAACTCAGTCGTTTACTAATACGAATTTCTGAAAGTTACATCACAGAAATCCCGGGTGTTACACCTAGTACACCTTTTTATGCTCAAATTTTGTCTTCTTTGCAAGTTAAGAAAATGGATAAGAGGTTGTTAATGACATGTTCTTTGAGTTTTGAATCTCTAAACCTAATCAAGGTATGTTTATTTATTTCGCTTACGGGTGCTGTTGTTGCAGAGCTTACTCGTCGGCTACCTGAAGTAACGTTGATGGAGCTCTGAATTGCCATTACTTCCTTCTCCTCCACGTTAATAAGGTGTTGATGGATCTTCAAATTGTCACCTTTCTTTTCAAGTGTGCAGGAAGGATTATTGAGATTTGATAGTAGTTTTCTATTTATTTCTTTTTGTATTTGAGCGTTATTAACTTTCTAGTGAAGACTCATTTTTATTTTGGACATGTATGAGATATTTAGTAATGCTAGATGTGTACTCTCTTAAAAATCGTTGAGGTGTTAAATATCTATTGGTTCAATCACTTTAATGAATTATAACAAGTAATTTATTTCATTAATTGTACATTAATTACACTAATAATTATATGATACATTGACGAAGTTTTTAAAACAGTGAAGTAAGAGAGTAGATCTAACAACATTATTCGAAAAGAAAAAAAAGGCTCAATCGAATAACAAGGTCAAGATTCAATGGTGAATACAATTCTAAACGACTGAGGACTCACTGATAATTATAATACCAAAAACAATAATAATAAATTAGATAACATTGGCCCAACTATATGACTAAAGGGTAGGCGAGGATGGCGGGGGAGATGTTGAACTATAACTTACTCGTTGGAATCAATATATTCCTCATTATTCCCATCCAAAACCTACATTTGCTATCTTCTCTCCTTTTCTTACTAACCAAACACGTAAAAACTAAGCCAAAATGCCAACCGAGAGCTCATCATTTGCCGGAAAAACAGTTTGCGTCACCCGCGCAGGAGGGTTCATTGCGTCTTGGATCGTGAAGCTTCTCCTCGAAAAAGATTATATTGTTCGGGGAACTGTCAGAAATCCAGGTTAGCTGATCAGAAATTTTATTTTCTGGAGAAAATTTTGTCTGATGAGTTGTTTTCCTTGCTTCTAAAATGTAGATGATCCTAAGAATGCACGTCTAAAAGAACTTGAAGGAGCCAAGGACAGGTTAACTTTGCTCAAAGCTGATCTTCTCGATTACGAGAGCCTTAGAAATGCTATCGTAGGTTGTGACGGTGTGTTCCATACGGCCTCGCCGATGACGGACGATCCAGTAAGTCTATTTTTTTTCTTCTTTAAATAGTAAAACCAAATAAAGCCTTTGATGTATTTTTGTTCTGGGTATTTCAGGAACAAATGCTTGGACCTGCTATTAATGGTTCCAAATATGTGATCGTCGCAGCTGCCGAAACAAACGTGCAGCGTGTAGTGTTCACATCATCCATTGGTGCAGTGTACATGGACCCTAATCGGAGCTCTGACGTAGTCGTCGATGAAAGTTGCTGGAGTGATCTCGTGTTTTGCCAAAACACCAAGGTGCATTTTCAAAACAAAATGAATAATTCTTATAATTTTTTTCTCTTAAAAACGAAATCAATAGATTAATTTGCTTTTATTAGAGAAAAATGAAAAGTGGAATGAACTCCAAGTTCTTATTTGATTGCAGAATTGGTATTGTTATGGAAAAACAGTGGCAGAAAAGCAGCGTGGGAAGAGGCAAAGAAGAGGGGGGTAGATCTACTGGTGATGAATCCAGTGCTAGTAATTGGACCGTTGCTTCAATCCACCCTTAATGCAAGCACAATTCATATTCTCAAGTACTTAACTGGCTCAGCCAAAACATTTGCCAATTCCATTCAAGGGTATGTTCACGTGAAAGATGCAGCTTTGGCCCACATTATTGTCTTCGAGACTCCTTCCGCCTTCTGTCGTTACCTTTGTGACGAAAGCATACTTCATCGAGAGGAAGTGGTCGAAATCCTAACCAAGCTCTTTCCGGGATATCCCATCCCTCTTAAGTAAGTTCAAAATTTTTTATTTTATTTATAATATCTTCCTATTTGTTTATATTTTTTTAGGTAAAAACCATTTTATACCTAAAAGTATTACTTTTTTAAATCCTTAAATTATTAACCATAGCAAAATCAACCTTAAAGTATTAAAATCCTAATAAACTAAATTCCGGAGGATAGTTAACAGCCTCATATTTTCATTTTACTAAAGAACAGAGAGTTGTTATTTAAAATTAATTTATAAAGTGAAAAAGAAACAAGAGAACGGAGGCTTTAACTTTTATGCGACAGCCAGTTCTCTTTGTAAAATGAAAACGAGAGCCTATCGACCGTTCTTGAGGGTTTAATTTATTAGATTTTTAATATTTTAAGTTTTATTTTATCAGAGTTAATATTTTAAAGATTTAAAAAAAAATTAATTCTTTGAAGTTTAAAAATGCTTTTTACCTTATTTTTTTATTTGAGGTAAGAATTAAGTTAATATTTTCATTTATTTGATAATATCATTACAATTTTAGTGTACTAAGGGTGAAAGTACAACGTAGCATCGTTGAAAAGAGAATAGGTTAATTGTTTATTTTGATATTAATTTTAACCTTTAGGTGACCAACTTCCATATCACCCTAAAGAAGATTGGACTTCGATCAGATTTGTCAAAACAAAATTGACTTAGTCCATATCACCCTAAAGAAGATTGGACTTCGACCAGATTTATCAAAACAAAATTGACTTAGTCTGGTTACATATTCATAATTATTTCTTTTTTTAATTGTTTAATATCAAATAATCATTATGTTACTATTTGAAGAATACAATCAAGAGACACATAAACTCATACAGTTGAGTGACCTACATTTTAAATAACTCGTCAGTATTTTAGAGCGGATGGTGCGAGCAAAAAACTATATTTTATTCCAGAAAAAAGAAAGAAAAAACAACTTTTAATCAGTTTTAGAACTACTTTAATGTTTATTTTCTCTGTTTTGATAACAGTATAGGTGCTCGGATGAGGTGAATCCAAGGAAGAAGCCATACAAGTTTTCTAATAAAAAGCTTAAAGATTTAGGGCTGGAGTTCACACCAGCAAAACTATGCTTATATGACGTAGTTAAGAGCTTACAAGAGAAGGGACATCTTCCTCTTCCTTGATAGTTCCTAAACACTAATAATAAGGGATAGTTCTTGAAAACAAATGATAAGAGTTCAATATCATCATTAATTCTATTTAGTAGTTAGTATTAATTTGCTTTTTTAATCTACGTTCATTATCACTTTGTTTCTAATATTTTACTTGAATTTCTTACTAAAAAGAAGATATTATACTAGCTAAGTGTCACGCCTTGATGTTTTTACATTCTATTGAGTTTCCAGAAGTTATTAAACTAGAACCCATCGACCTCCTCTCCTCTCTATTTTCAAAAATAAGGAGGTGTAGATTGGTGATGGATTCAAAGAATGAAGTTTGATTCCATCAGATTATTCTGAATATATCGGTGTATTTAGAGTTTGTATGGGTTTAATTATTGTTTGGAGGTGAGAAACGACGACGAATGTAGATTTTCACTTCCTCCCCTTCGCTTGAATCAACTTAGAGGTTTGCACTTCAAAGGCAGTGTCAACCGACCGTGCATAAGTGCGAGAACCTGAGAATAAGAGTCGACACTTCAAAGGAAGTGTCGATCGGTCGTGCATTTTAATGAAAACATAGAAGTTTGATATGTTGACACTTTAGAGGAAGTGTCGACAGTGTGACTTTATATTTTTGGAAAGGTATCGATTTATTTGGTTAAGCGTCGACTACTAGTGTATTTTGGGTTGAAACCCGAGAGGTATGATAGATCATATAAAGTGTCAACCCCCACTTATAAGTGTCGACCGCACAACTTTTAATATTCGGTTCATAGATTGTCAGATTGGGTTGTTAGTCCCGGTATAAGGTCTATCATTGTACCTTCACATAGTGTTGAGTGGCATGTTCATGGCTTTGGTTTTTCCTTATAGTCTCGGACGAATTTACTAATTTCGAGCCAGTACCAGAGGTTGCCGCTCATGTAAGGAAGATGAGTAGTAATCGTCGAGATGGAGATTTTGTAACGACCAAAATGTAGTTAAATCCTTTCCCGTAAAACTTTGTAAAATCATTTTAAATATTTGCACTTCACTTTATTGACTCGAAACGTATAAACTTTAATCGCAAAACTTTGTAGAAACTTTAGTGAAATTTAAAAAAAAAAAAATTTCCTCTGTGAATAGTAGTCAATCGATCGGCTAAATAAGTCGATCAATCGGCACTGCCTCTGTTTTTCTTTTTTCTAAATCGTCAAAAATGGCAATCAAAATTTTTTACCATACAAGGCTTTCATATAGAGCCATATAGATAGTAGACTGATAACTGTTCCTGTATGAAAACCCTACCAATAATAGAAACTTACTCCATGTAGCTTGAAACTCCAATACACACTCTTAACATGTCTTCTAGAATCCGAATTGTCCTTTTAGATTGTCCATCAGTTTGAGAATAAAATGTTGTGTTGAAATTCAGTTAAGTTCCTATAGCTTAGTGTAAACTCCTCTAGAATTTTGATGTAAATCTAATGTCACAATCTGACCCAATAGGTATTAGAATACCGTGCCTTCTAACAATTTCCTGGATGTAGATTTCTGCATACTAGTCTATAGAAAATGTTATCTTCATTAGCAGAAAATGGGATAACTTTGTCAATCTGTCAACGATAACCTAAATACCATCATGTCCTTTCGTTGTTTTTGGCAATCCAACGACGAAATCTATTGATATTTCTTCCCACTTCCATTCTGGTATGGATATGGATTGAAGTGTTCCTACCGGCCTTTGATGTTATACTTTCACTTGTTGGCAAGTAACACACTCTGCGATATATTTTATTACATCTCTTTTCATATTAGGTCACCAGAAATACTATTTCATATCTTTGTACATCTGGTACTTATAGGATGTACAGAAAAAGCAGAAGAATGTGCTTTAGATAATATTTCAATATCTCATCCTTTGAATAACCAAACTCAGACGAAGTATTAGATACCATGCTCAACTTGAAGTCATTGCATTCTAGATCCTCTTTCTGAGCTTATTTAATCTTATCTAAAATAGTTGGCTTTAGAGATACAACCAAAAGCATAACTGTCAAATCTAAAACAACTTGCATATTAAATCTTTGAATCTCTGAATTCAATATTGCTGACATTGTAGAAATCGTAGATGGAGTAGATGTTGACATTCTGCTCAGCGTATCAGCTACAACATTTGCTTTTCTAGGTTGGTACTTGATTTCAAAATCGTACTTATTAACGAACTCTAAGCATCGTCTTTGTCTGATATTTAACTCATTCTGCGTAAATATATATTTCAGACTTTTATGATCCAAAAATATCTCGCACTACTGTCTATATAAATAATGCCTCCATATCTTCAATGAAAAATACAATAGCAGCTAATTCTAGATCATTAGTAGGGTAGTTTTCCTCGTACGTCTTCAATTGCCTTGAAGCATAAACAATTATTTTTTCATTTTGCATTAAGACGCAGCCCAAACCAATTTTAGAGACATCACAATATATATTGAATTTGCCATCTTCAAGTGGCAGTGTTAGGAGTTGTTATCAATTTCTACTTCAACTTCTAAAAACTTTCTTCACACTCCACTAACCACCAAAACTTTACATTCTTTCTAGTTAACCGGGTTAGGGGCATTGCTATATTCGAGAATCCTTCTATAAACCTTCTGTAATATCCAGCCAATCCAAGAAAGCTATGTATATCACCAACGTTTTTTGGTTGTGGCCAATCCATCACAACTTGTATCTTAATCGGGTCGATAGAAATACCTTCTCTAGCAATGACATGCCTTAGAAAATTTACTCTGTCGAGCAAAAATTCACATTTTGAAAATTTTGCACACAACTGATGTAGCTTTAAGGTCGTTAAAACAATATTCAAGTGCTCCATATGTAATAATCCGAAAAATTTCAGATTTTTAAATTTAATTTATGATAATTTTAAGTTAAACTCGGTTGGGGTTTCGAGAAATATTTTTAACAGGTAAAATTAAGTTATAAAATTTGGAATCTAGTTTTAGTGTCGGTTTTCAAAAATTTTAAAGTCAGGAGGGTAAAAATTTAACGAAGTTACGAACGATAAAAACACGTGAGGGTGTTTTAGTAATTTAATTAATAAAATTATAAAAAATAATATGACAGCCGAATGGCTTCGGGAGGAAGCCATTTGGCTGCTGCTGCTGTTCGTCGACACTCGAGAAGGAGACGCGCGAGAGAGAGAGACCGGGAAGGGGGATTCCGACCACCGATCGCCGAGGGTGAGACGCTGGTGCACGGAGGGTTCCAGCGAGCCGAAAGGGAGGCACGGGTGCGGTTCTTCTCGAGCTGAATATTTCAGGTAACTCCTCCCCTGTTTTGGTTCCTGTTGATCGAGCGTGAGAGTTTGTTTCCTTTCAGTTTTTCCGAGGGTTTGGCTCGGTGTAGGGGTCGAATTAGGCTCTGAATGTGGGTGTCTAGTGAATGGACAATGAGTGTCCGGTGGGGGAGGAAAAATGGCAGAGGAGAGTTTGAGCCTGATTTCAGGTACAGGCTCGAATTCTCTTATTTGTGGTTCAGATTATGCTAAATTGGTGTGAATGTAGTTGACTGTATATAGAAATTTGGAATTTGGAAGTGAAACCAAAAATGGATTTTTGTTTTGTGCACGAACAGGTTCTGTTTTGGCCATTTTGGCCTAGCTTTGGTCGATCGTTTTAAATTCTGTTTTAGTGGGTTAAAATAGGTGGTTAGAGGAACGTATGGCCGCTGGAATCGTTCGATTCTGATATCCGACGCAAAAGTTATGCGCGTCAAAAGTTTATGTCGGATTTTGGTCCAAGTCAAATTAGTGAGCGTTTTTTATAGAATTGTGACGTGTTATAGTGGCATGACTGTTTTTGATGCGTAAAGCCAAGTTTGAGTGAGTTTTGGTTGAAGAAAAACAAAAAAAACGTGAAATTTAATAAAAAGGGACAGATTCGGTTTCGGGTTTTTCCACCTAGTTGCGGCTTACCGTTTTAAAATGCGTCTTAGTATGTTAACTAGGTTCCTAAGGGGATGTTTAGCCACTTTAATTGTTCGATTCTGTTGACGGACGCAAAAGTTATGCGCGTTCGAAGTTGAGGCTAATTTTCGGCGAACCGAATTAGCGACTCGTTTTAGTTGGAATTTCATGAGTGTAGTTAAGGAATGTCATTTTAAATTATTTGGTGAGTTTTGAAGTACAGATTGATGAGTGAATTGTTTGCGTTTTAGGTTGAGGCTTTTTGGCGAATCTGTGCGTCGAGCGAGCTTAGGACGCTAGGTAAGTAGTGCATGCATGTGTTTTTCCCAAATGGGCCTACCCCGTAGAACTTTAGGAATTTTGTGATTGATTGTAGTGTGCGTGCGTATTGTTTGACATGCATCATTTTTTTAAAAGGGAACGAAAATAGTTTTGAGCATATTTTGTGTAAGTGGTGAGACGCGTGGTGGTGCTACCGCAGAACCTGCTAGTGTGTGGGCCGGTACGTAACCAATCGCGGATTTTGCTCGAAGAGTAGGCCGGCTCGGCCATCACGCGGCGTGTATGTGTTGGCGGTGAGGATGATTGGCAGTGGTACCACGGATCCTACTAGTGTGTGGGCCGGTGCAACAACAGTCGCGGATTCTACTCGAGTAGTGGGCCTGCTGGGCTGTCGTGGAACGTGTGTGTGGAAACTGTGGCCCCGTGCTGGAGAGGCTGGGAAGGGGGCGACGTGTCAGGGTTTAGTGTGGCGCGAGGTACACCCTCACCCTGACGTGGTTGCTGTGTGGTGATGCGTGTGTGTATCTTGTGGGCTTCGTTGCTGGGGAGTCCGGGACGGTGGCGACGTGTCAGGGTGTAGGGTAGCGCTAGGTTCCTCCTTATCCGTGTGCGGCTACACTACGCGTCACAGATGTGACAACATGAGTGTGAGTGTAGAGACTACATGTGATAGAATTGCATTAACGGCTTTTACTTTCATATTGTACTACTTACTGAGCGTTAGACTTATGATGTGTGTTTTATGATGTAGGTGTTGATGATATTGCTGGTGAGCCTCGAGAGCCTAGTCTTGAGGCATAGGACGGTTGGCGGCATGCAATCGAGACATCGGACGACGGATTTTGTTAGGGCGACCCGACCCGTGGTGATGGTAGGTGATGACTTGATTCTTTTGCGAGTTTTTTCTTTTGCTGCGTTGATATACAGTTGATTAGACGAGTTGTATAGGCGTCAGTTGTATAGGGATTAATGGAGTGCGTGTGATTTTTGGTGACGCATGCGTATGCTTTATATGTAGGAGCTTGGTATTGCTCTATACTGTGGACTTTCCTCATTTATAGTTGATAGATTTTTGTTGTCTTTAAACTTTGATTAATTTGTGATGGAGATTCTCTAGATGGTTGATGGATAAATATTGTTAGTTTCTGGTGAACTGTGTGCAGGGTTTAAATTTTGGGATAGCCAGTTTTTAGGCATTACTCTGCCGAAATTTTAGGAGAGAGGTTGGGAGTCGAGAGGATATGGAATATGTCGAGATATGTACAGTGAGTGTTAGAGAAGTGAGGAGTGGAGCAGAAGTGCGTCGTGGTCGTAGGTGCACGGGCACGAGGCCCTGCGGGTGCTCACGGGTCGTGCGGCGTCGGATGAGAGTGTGCGTGCGGACATGTGGTACGGAGGTAGGGTGCTTGGGGTACGCGGCGCTGTGAGTGTGTGCGTGATGGGGTGATGTTGAGTTGGCGCGTGCGGCACCGCAAGGGTGCGCGCGGTACGTCGAAGTAGGGACGTGAGTGCACAGCACCGAATTTGTATAGTTCGATGGGTGTGTTAAACTCCTTCCTACGATTTCGAGTCTTGTCGGTTTATTTTAAAATTATTTAAAATTATTTTCTTTTCTGCTGCATATTTTTATATTAAGGATTTCGTGTTCCCTCTTCGGGGCACAAGTTGTTTTCGAATCGAGTAAAAAATTTTTCATACTCACAAATGTTCTTTTGAAAACGATTTGAAAACGAAAGTGGTATTAAATTGAGTGAGTTGTGTCAAGTTTTAGTGTGTCATAGTGTGTATAAATAGGCGTACTGTAGCACACCGGGAACGTGTGGGTTCTTGGGACGTTACAGTTATGGTATCAGAGCCACGGGGTTGGCGTCGTTCAAAGGATTACCTAACACCGCCAGCCGCTGCACGGGAGCACTCCACTAACTGTAAGTGTTTAGATTTAAATTATTGTAGTACTAATGTGAGTTTTGTATATGTTAAAGGTAGAAAATGTCAGGAGAGGCGAGAGGCAGAGGTAGAGGTCGACCACGACGAGAGGCGCCTAGAGCTGTGGGCGACATGGATGATACCGTCCGGCAGCTTACCGAGTTAGTTCACTGTCAGTCTCAGCAGCTACAGAGATTTATGAGCAGGGACGACCAGGGTCGGTCTAGCGCCCAGGGTTCGTCTGACAAAGGGGGTGATAGGCTGCATAGACTTAGACCCCCGACTTTTGACAGGTCATCTCCAGTTCCTCTCAGTGCTGAGGAGTGGATACAGAGCATGGAGAGGATGATGAGTTTTGCAAAGGTGGAGGAGCAGGACAAGGTTTCTAGTGCGACATTCTATCTGGCCAAGGATGCGAGTCATTGGTGGGATACTGTAGTGGCCACGAGAGATGTGGAGACCATGACCTGGGAGGAGTTCAGGTCGGTATTTTTCTGTAAGTATTTCAGCCGTTCTGTGAGGATACGGAAGATGATGGAGTTTGCGTAGTTGAGGCCGACCGGCGCTGTGGCTGAGTATGTACGATAGTTTGAGGCCTTGTCGCGGTTTGCAGGGCATTTGGTGAGCCTCGATGAGAATAAGGTACATCATTTTGTGCAGGGCTTGAAGCCGGATATCTATATGGGCATGCGGATTGCGGGGACCCGAGGCATGCCATACGAGGAGGTGGTAGTTAAGGCCCTGGACATTGAGGAGGCTCGGGCGAAGCTTCCTAGTTATAGGGAGGTACCCAAGGAACAGCCTCGGAGATCATTCAGAGAGTCGCTGCCACAGTCGAGCGGAGAGTGAGCGTCCGTGCAGAAAGGCCTGAAGAGGCCTAGTGGCAGTTCCAGCAGCTAGGGGAGCACCAAGAGGCCACAGGGGTCGGGACAGTTTTCAGTGTGCCCGAAGTGTTAGAGGAGCCACACAGGCGAGTGCAGAGTGGGCCCAGTGCGGTGTTATAATTGTGGCGAGGTGGGCCACTTGTCTAGGGAGTGCCAGAAGCTGCGTCAAAATCGTTGTTTCAACTACAATGAGGTGGGACACTTTGCCAATAGATGCCTAGCTATGAGCAAGACGTCAGCGAGAATTACACCGAGGGTCTTTGCCCTTTTTGAGCAAGATGATGCTGCCCAGCCCTCAGTGATTGCAGGTAACATTTTTGTTTCTGGTGTGGCAGCTTATACTTTGATTGATATGGGTGCTACGCACTCGTTTGTGTCGACGAGTTTTGTTGTTAAAGTAAATTTAGAGTTCAGCCCCGCCGGGCGACATTATAATGTGACCTTGCCATCAGGGGAACATTTGCATTCAGATCAGGTGGTGCAGGGCAATGTGGTGACAGTGGGGAGCAAGCAGTTGTATGCCGAGTTAGTCATGTTGGATATGAGCAGCTATGAGGTGATCTTGGGGATGGATTGGTTGTTCAGATATCATGCAAAGATTGACCGCAGTACCAGAGAGGTTCATTTTCGGCCCCCGGGCAGGGAAATCTACACATTCAAAGCAGGTAAAGGTCTTGCCAGGATTTCTGCTATCTTTTCTCGTCAGATTCCACGGTCGTTGGATAATAGTTGCTAGGGGTTTTTGGCAAGTGTTTGGGATGCACAGTCACAGGATGATACTCGGTTACAGGATATCCCTATTGTGCAAGAGTTCCCGGTGGTGTTACGTGATGATTTGCTAGGGCTGCTCCCTGACAGGGAGATTGAATTCGAGATAGATGTTTTCCCAGGTGCCAAGCCGGTGTGCAAGAATCCGTATAGGTTAGCACCTACCGAACTTAAGGAGCTGAAGGCTCAGTTGGAGGAGCTGATGGATAAGGGCTTTATACGCCCTAGTTTTTCATCGTGGGGCGCGCCAGTTTTATTCGTCAAGAAGAAGGACGGATCCCTACAAATGTGTATTGACTATCGAGAGCTGAATAAGTTGACGGTGAAGAATAGGTACTCGCTGAGGATTGACGATTTGTTTAATCAGCTACAAGGTGCCCGAGTGTTTTCTAAGATCGACCTCAGATCCGGCTATCATCAGTTGAAGGTAAAGGGAGAGAATGTACCGAAGACGGCCTTTAGGACGAGGTACAGACATTTTGAGTTCCTGGTTATGTCATTCGGGCTGACCAATGCCCCTGCAGCGTTTATGGATTTAATGCACCGAGTGTTCAGGGAGTACCTGGACAAGTTTGTGATCGTGTTTATCGACGACATTCTGATTTACTCGCGGAGTGAGGAGGAGCACAGGGAGCACTTGAGGGCCGTATTGACTATTCTGAGCCAGCATCAGTTGTACGCTAAGTTCTCGAAGTGCGAGTTTTTGTTAGACAGGATTCACTTCTTGGGGCATGTTATTTCCTCTAAGAGTATTTCAGTTGATCTGGTGAAAGTTCAGGGTGTAAAGGAGTGGCCGTGGCCAACCAGCGCTAGCGAGATACACAGTTTTCTAGGGTTGGCTGGATATTATCGAAGATTCATTGAGGGGTTCTCTAAGATCTCGGCCCCCTTGACCCGGCTGACCAGAAAGAATGCGAAGTATGAATGGACCGATAGGTGTGAGGACAGCTTCCAGACATTGAAGCAGCGATTGACTACGGCTCCTATACTGATGCTGCCCGTGGAAGGAGAGAAATTTTGCGTTTATTGTGATGCCTTTAGGATTGGGTTGGAGTGTGTTTTGATGGAGAGTGGAAGAGTCATTGCCTATGCCTCTAGGCAGTTGAAGGCTTACGAGCGAGCTTGAGATACATTTTCACGCAGAAGGAGCTGAATTTGAGACAGAGGAGATGGCTCGAGCTAGTCAAGGATTATGATGTGGAGATCAAGTACCACTCAGGAAAGGCAAACGTGGTGGCAGACGCCTTGAGTCGGGTGACAGCTTCGACTTTTTCCATGACTTCGATAGAGCCTGTTGAGTTGATGACAGAGATGCAGAGTTTTGGCTTGGAGGTAGTTTCTGATCTGGCAGCCACTCTTTCGGCCTTGTCGTTGAGGCCGACTATTCTAGACAGAATTAGGCAGGCTCAGGAGACTGACTCAGAGTGTAGCGAGTTGAAGGCGAGCATGGAGGCCAGGCTTAATTCTGAGTTTAGTTATTTAGAGGACGAGATTCTAAAATTTTGGGATAGGTGGTACATCCCAAAGGATGAGGAGCTGAGGAAGGATATATTAACAGAGGCCAATTCATCTTCTTTCTCTGTGCATCCCGGTAGCACTAAGATGTACAGGGATTTGAAGCAGCATTATTGGTGGCCTAACATGAAGCGACCAGTAGCTAAGTATGTTGAGACCTGCGTAGTTTGCCAGCAGGTGAAGGCGGAACATCAGCGACCGTCTGGGATGCCTCAACCATTGCCAATACCGGAATGGAAGTGGGAGTGGATCACTATGGATTTTGTAGTGGGACTGCCGAGGACTACCAAGGGACATGATGCTATTTGGGTGATCGTCGACAGGTTGACAAAGTCGTCTCACTTCTTGTCTGTGACGATGACTTATACCTTGGATCAGTTTGCCCAGTTATATATTCAGGAGATATTCAGGCTTCATGGGATCTCGGTGTCGATTGTTTCAAAACGAGATCTCAGATTCACGTCCAAGTTTTGGAGGAGTCTGCATAAGGCTATGGGCACCAGGTTAGATTTCAGTACGGCCTTTCATCTTCAGACCGACGAGCAGTCAGAGCGGATTATACAGATTCTGGAGGATATGCTCAGAGCCTGTGTATTGGAATTTCAGGCGGCTTGGAGTAAGTTCTTACCGTTGGTGGAATTCTCGTATAATAACAGCTAGCAGTCCACCATTGGTATGGCGCCGTACGAGACTCTCTACGGAAGGAAGTGCAGGTCGCCATTGTATTGAGATGAGGTTGGGGAGACCCGATTGATAGGTTCTGAGATCTTACAGCAGACTGTCAACAAGATTTCTATGACACGGAAGAGGATCGAAGTAGCTCAGAGTTGACAGAACAGTTATGCAGACTAGAGGCGTCGAGAGTTGGAGTTTAGTGAGGGCGACGAGGTATTTTTGAAGATCTCGTCGTTCAAGGGAGTGGTGAGGTTTGGAAAGCGAGGGAAGCTCAACCACCGAATTGTGGGACCATTCCCGATTGTCAAGAGGATTGGGAGGACTGCGTACTAGCTTCAGTTGCCTTCGTCGATGGATGTTATCCATGATGTTTTCCATTTCTCGATGCTGAGAAAGTGTATGCGCGATCCCTCTCAGGTAGTGCAACAACAGGATATAGAGATTCAGCCGACGTTGTCCTACGAGGAGAAGCCAGTGAGGATCTTAGGATCTGCTGTGAAGGTACTGCGCAACAAGTAGATCCCGTTGGTCAAGGTGTTGTGGCGCAATCATGGCGTGGAGGAAACTACTTGGGAGCGGCGTGACGATATGGAGCGGCAGTATCCCAACTTATTCGGTACGTAAATTTTGGGGACAAAATTCTTATAAGGTGGGGGGGATGTAATAATCTGGAAAATTTCAAATTTTTAAATTTAATTTCCGATATTTTTAATTTAAGTTCGGTTGGGGTTTCGAGAAATATTTTTAACTGGTCAAATTAAGTTATAAAATTTGGAATCTAGTTTTAGTGTCGGTTTTCAAAAATTTTAAAGTCGGGAGGGCAAAAATTTAACGAAGTTACGAACGATAAAAACACGTGAGGGCGTTTTAGTAATTTAATTAATTAAATTAAAAAAAAAAATATGACAGCCGAATGGCTGTGGGGGGAAGCCATTCGGCTACTGCTGCTGCTAGTCGACACCCGAGAAGGAGACGCGAGAGAGAGGGAGACCAGGAAGGGGGATTGCGACAACCGATCACCGAGGGTGAGACGCCGGTGCGCGGAGGGTTCCAGCGAGCCGAAAGGGAGGCGCGGGTGCGGTTCATCTCGAGCCGAATATTCCAGGTAACTCCTCCACTGTTTCTGTTCCTGTCGACCGAGCGTGAGAGCTCGTTTTCTTCCGATTTTTTTGAGGGTTTGGCTCGGTGTAGGGGTCGAATTAGGCTGTGAATGTGGGTGTCTAGTGAATGGACAGTGAGTGTCCGGTGGGAGAGGAAAAATGGCCGAGGAGTGGTTGAGCCGGATTTCGGGTACAGGGTCGAATTATCTGATTTGTGGTTCAGATTATGCTAAATTAGTGTGAATGTAGTTGACTGTATGTAGAAATTTGGAATTTGGATTGAAACCAAAAATGGATTTTTGTTTTGTGCACGAACAGGTTCTATTTTGGCCATTTTGGCCTATGTTCGGTTGATTGTTTTAAATTCTGTTTTAGTGGGTTAAAATAGGTGGTTAAAGGAACGTATGGCCGCTAGAATCGTTCGATTCTGATATCCTACGCAAACGTTATGCGCGTTGAAAGTTTTTGTCAGATTTCGGTCAAAGTGTAATTAGTGAGCGTTTTTTGTAGAATTGTGACGTGTGATAGTGGCATGGCTGTTTTTGATGCGTAAAGCCAAGTTTGAGTGAGTTTTGGTTGAAAAAAAACAAAAAATGTGAAATTTAATAAAAAGAGGCAGATTCAGTTTCAGGTTTTTCCACCTAGCTGCGGCTTACTGTTTTAAAATCCGTCTTAGTATGTTAAACTACGTTCCTAAGGGGACGCTTAGCCACTTGAATCGTTCGATTCCGTTGACAGATGCAAAAGTTATGCGCGTCCGAAGTTGAGGCTAATTTTTGGCCGAACCGAATTAGCGACTCGTTTTAGTTGGAATTTCATGAGTGTAGTTAAGGAATGACATTTTAAATTATTTGGTGAGTTTTGAAGTACAGATTGATGAGTGAATTGTTTGCGTTTTAGGTTGAGGCTTTTTGGCGAAGCTGTGCGTCGAGCGAGCTTAGAACGCCAGGTAAGTAGTGCGTGCATGTGTTTTGCCCAAGTGGGCCTACACTGTAGAACTTTAGGAATTTTGTGACTGATTGTGGTGTGTGTGCGTATTGTTTGACATGGATCATTTTTTTAAAAGAGAACGAAAATGGTTTTGAGCATATTTTGTGTAAGTGGTGAGACGCGTGGCGGTGGTACCGCAGATCTTGCTAGTGTGTGGGCCAGTACGTAACCAATCGCGGATTTCACTTGAGGAGTAGGCCGGCTGGGCCGTCATGCGGCGTGTATGTGTTGACGGTGAAGATGATGGGCAGTGGTACCACGGATCCTACTAGTGTGTGGGCCGGTGCTACACTAGTCGCGGATTCCGCTCGAAGAGTAAGCCAGCTGGGCTGTCACGGAACGTGTGTGTGGCAACTGTGGCCCCGTGCTGGGGAGGCTGGGACGGGGGCGACGTGTCAGGGTGTAGGGTGGCGCTAGGTTCCTCCTTACCCAGGTGCGGCTACACTACGCGTCACAGATGTGACAACATGAGTGTGAGTGTAGAGACTGCATGTGATAGGATTGCATTGACGGCTTTTACTTTCATACTGTACTACTTACTGAGCGTTAGAGTTATGATATGTGTTCTATGGTGTAGGTGCTGACGATATTGCTGGTGAGCCTCGAGAGCGTTGTTCTGAGCCATAGGACGGTTGGCGGAGTACAACCGAGGTACCGGACGGCGGATTTTGTTAGGGCGTCCCGACCCGTGGGGATTGTAGGTGATGACTTGATTCTTTTGCGAGTTTTTTCTTTTGCTGCGTCGATGTACAGTTGATTAAACGAGTTGTATATACGTCAGTTGTATAGGGATTTATGGACTGCGTGTGATTTTTGGTGACGCATCCGTATGCTTTACATGTAGGAGCTTGGTATTGCTCTATACTGTGGACTTTTCTCATTTATAGTTGTTAGATTTTCGTTGTCTTTAAACTTTGATTATTTTGTGATAGAGATTCTCTGGATGGTTGATGGATAAATATCGTTAGTTTCTGGTGAACTGTGTGCAGGGTTTAAATTTTAGAATAGCCAGTTTTTAGGCGTTACTCTGCTGAAATTTTGGGAGAGACGTTGGGAGTCGAGAGAATATGGAATATGTCAGGATGTGTACAGTGAATGTTAGAGAAGTGTGGAGTGGAGCGGAAGTGCGGCATGGTCGCAAGTGCGCTGGGCTTGCGGGTCGTTCGGCGTCGGGTGAGGGCGTGCGTGCAGACGTGTGGAACGGAGGCAGGATGCATGGGGCACGCGGCGCTGTGAGCGTGTTCGTGACGGGGTGATGTTGAGTTGGCGCGTGCAGCACCGCGAGGGTGCGCGCGGGGCGTCGAAGTGGGGACGTGAGTGCACAGCACCGAATTTGTATAGTTCGAGGGGTGTGTTGGACTCATTCTTATGATTTCGAGTCTTGTGAGTTTATTTTAAAACTATTTTAAATTATTTTCTTTTCTGCTGGGTATTTTTATATTGAGGATTTCGTGTTCCCTCTTCGTGGGACGAGTTGTTTTCGAATCGAGTCGAAAATTTTTCATACTCACAAATGTTCTTTTGAAGACAATTTGAAAATGAAAGTGGTATTAAATTGAGTGAGTTGTGTCAAATTTTAGTGTGTTATAGTGTGTATAAGTAGACGTACTGTAGCGCACCGGGAACGTGTGGGTTCTCGGGGCGTTACTCCATATGTTCCTCTTCGTTCTGATAGTAGACCAAAATATCGTCAATAAATACAATTACAAATTTATCTAGATACTTTCGGAATACTCAGTTCAACAATTACAAATTTATCTAGATACTTTCGGAATACTCAGTTCATCAAATCCATGAAAGTTGTCGAAGGATTTGTTAAAAAAGACATAACTAAGAACTCGTAATGTCCATATCTCATTCGAAACACAGTCTTCAAAGTGTCTTCCGTTTTAACTCTCAGTTGATAATAACTCGATCGTAGATCAATCTTAGAGAATACTCGTGCACCTTGAAGTTGGTCGAACAGATCATCAATCTGTGGTAGTAGATATTTGTTCTTGAGAGTTAACTTATTTAGCTCTCTATAGTCGATGCATATTTTTAAAGACCCGTCTTTCTTTTTTACAAAGGCGCTCTCCAAGGTGAAAAGCTACGATATACAAAATCTTTGTCTACCAATTCCTCTAACTGTGCTTTCAATTCCTTCAATTCAATCGGTGCCAAACAATAGGGATTCTTAGATATCGGTTCAGCTCCCGGGTATACGTCAATAGAAAACTCGATGTCTCTCTCTATAGGTAAACTAGACATATCGTCAAAAAGGACCTCTGGAAAATTCAGAACAACTGGAATGTCATGAAGATTCATCTCACAATGCATCTGTGTATCAATCACACTTGCTAGGAATCCCAAACATTCACTTTTCATTAATTGCTAGGCCTTCAAGAATGACATAATAGGTATTCTACTTGCACTTTTTACGACTTGAAAATAATACTTTTTTCTATTTGAAAAATGAAAGCGGACTAATCTGGATCAACAATCGATAGTGGCTATCCTGAATAGCAAGTCCATCACCAAAATAACGATGTATCCCTTCATATCCATTACTATCAGATCGGCATATAACTTGTTATCCCCTACTGAAACCATACAGTCTTGTACCACTTGATCCGAGTGCAAACATTCCCCAGACAGTAGCATTGCATCATAACAATGCTCGGCCGTCTTAGACAACCAATTCAATTTAACTACGAATGCAAAGGATATAAATGAATGTGTCGCACCAAAATCTATCAACGTAGAGGAAGCTACATTACTAATTAAAATCGTACTTGACATCACTGCAAGTTGTTCCACATCATTGGGGTCTATCATAGCAAAAATCCTTAGAGCAACTTTCATCTAGGCCTTATTCTGCATTGGGCAGTCTCTGACCATATGACCTGGTTTATTGCACCTGAAGCATCAGTCTGAACCAAACTTACATTTACCAGGATGGTACTTCTTACACTTCTAGCATTGGAGAAACTGTGGAGATCCATGCACGCGCTTCCTGTCTCCTTGATTTACTTTTTCATCTCCAAGTGTTTTTGCTCACCTATACTATTGTTGCCATCCTTTGCTTTGCCGAGGTGGAACTTCTCTAAAAATTCTTCTAGGAGGCTCCTTCTGTCTAAGGAATTTGAGTTCGGCGTCCTCAACTTTCAAAGCCTTGCCACGACTTTTGTATATGCCACATCTTGAGTTTCGAATATCTTCACTCCTCTATAAATCTTCACCTTCAATCATTGTACAAATTGGTGGACTTTGTTTTCATTCTTGCTCACAATGTGGTTAGCAAACAGGGACAACGATTCAAACTTTCTAACATACTCCGACATCGATCCTATTTGTCGTAGTTGAACGAATTCCACCATCTTACTTGTTCGAACTATATTGCTGAAGTACTTGTCATAAAACACATCATTAAATTCCTCATAGGACATCTTTTTTACGTTGGTAGTCGTCTTCACTATATCCCACCAATACCTCGCGTCCTTTGCGAAATGAAATACAGAGCAATAGACTCTCTCCCTTTCTTTCCTTTAGCATAGTTGAACATGTCTTCCATAGTTCGGATTCATTCCTCAGCATAAATGGAATCCGCTGCCAATCCATCAAATGTTGGAGGTCGGAGTCGATGGAACCTATCCCGACTTTGGTCATTAGGGACCCTGGAACTAGAGTTTCCGTGTTCCTCTCTCTTCAAAAACCTCTCCATTTACTGAGATTGACGATTCAAAAGTTCTGTTAATTGTTTGATGGCATCGTCTCTTTCATCCACTGTTCTCCTTTGCTCACGCTCCATAATTGGATATTCCTAAACAATTATAACCACAATTACTATGCATGTTAATATAATCCAAGAAATCGTACTTAAAGTTGACGAAACACCTCCATGTTGCGACTTGGGTTGTTAGGTAGTCTACAAGAACGATTTTAAAACTCGGTGGCTCTGATACTGTAACTGTAATGACCCATAATTCGGTCGTTTTAAAAAAAACTTAATCTTTTTTTGGAAATCTTTAAACTATTCACCATCCATCAAATTGACAATTTAACCATAAAACAGTCCTTTAAAACTTACCTAATAATATTGTTTTAAAACAACTCATAAAAATAAACGACAACCTTTTTATCGTGCCTAGCAGAAGGCTTAAAGAAAAATAAACTCATCCTTTAAAACATAATTAAATCCAAACTAGATTTAAATAAAATGTTTTAACTAATAAATCTTTTAAAACTATATATACATATTTAGTACCAAAATACGTGAGTAGTTCAGAGGTCAAAATCGCTTCACAGCCACAAGCTCACACCATAGACATTCTCCGTCAACTGTCTCTTTAACCTAATCGAGGCTCGAAGTCCTCACTTGTGAACTCTTCACTTACACTACAAAGTTCAACTAATGAGTATAAAGCTCAACAAGTGATGTAAGTAAAAATGTATGCTAATGGATATGCATGTAATTCATAAATCATGTTGTCTATGTCTTTTCATTCTTTTCTTTCATTACTCTGAGTTATTGGGGTCATAACTCTAGAGGGAGAAGACTTAACTATTTATCCACCTAGTGGGATAGCCAACTCGCTTTAGGGGAAAATGGAATGCCACACCTAGTGGTCCACTTCGTAGGACGCCCAAACTCAATCCCTTTACCCACAAATAACTATTTACGTATTTTACTACTTGTTTTATTCTTTTAATCTTTCTTATATGAAAACATATGCAGATAGATGAAACCAGATGAGGTTAACTATTTGGTTAGAGTTAACCTAACTTATGGTTAGGATGTAATGACGGAGATTAACAAGCAAACTAAGAAAGTTGTCTTCCAATTAAAAGAAGACAACTCATCACTTTAAAGGTAGTTGTCTTTTTAATAAAAAAAGGAATTAAATTTCCACAAATCATTACTAGTAATCCCTTATAATTTGCATGCCTACAATAAATTGGACGATAAATTTTTCGAGTGTTATAGATTTTATGCTTTCTGTATTGCATAACATGTTTAAAATCCTAATATTTTGGTGGGTTACGACCTTTAAAAGTATGACATGATCTGATCGTCAACACGTCGATTTTCGTATATTTACGTATAGTTTTTCTCATGTTTAACTTTTAACATTACATGATTTTGGTTTTGCTGTGATATGTTGGGAGGATAAATCCTTTTGATACTTCGAGTAGTCTTGGTATCAAAGTATCACGAGACTATCCTGTTACACCTTCTGTTGCCTGAAGATGATATTGTTTGCTTGTAAAAAAAAACTAGCAGTAAGATGGTGATTATGTGCTCCTTGGCTTTCGAATTTTAGTATCATTTACTAAAATAGTAGAGTTTAAACAAAGTCCAACTGAACCAATGTCAAACTTGTATAATTTTTTGTTGCATAAATCTTAATCCTTTCGGTCCAATAATTATTAATAAAGTTAAACTCACACATACTCCAATAAAATAGTTTTCCTTTTAACATGTCACATGTTTCAACTAGTTTTCTTTTTAATATGTCACATGTTTCATATTCTTTCTAATTATATTCTATTATTCAAATTGCGATTATCATAGTTAATCTCAAATCAGATTATTACAACCAACCAGTGCATTTTTGGTGGTCGAGAAACTCACACTCAAAATCCATTCAGGTTTCTTTGATTTGTCATCAAAACATGTTTTTCTTGTTTAAAAGATGATTTATAGTATATAATACATCAAACTAAAGCAATATAGACAAAACACTTCTAATATCTATACTCAAGTCATCAAACTCTTACATATTTTCCTAATGAGGTAAGCTCTTACATGAGGTAAGCTCTCTATGGCCGCACAGATCGAACCCCGTGGTCGGCACTCTCATCAATTTTACACTAACCGGTCGACACCTATAGACACCGGTCGACACTTTAATTCTCTCTGCCCGCATAAGTCGAACCCCGCGGTTGACACTCTCACTGATTTTACACTAACCGGTCGAAACCTATAGAAATCGGTCGACACTTTATTTCTCTTTGCTCGTACAGGTCGAACCCCGCGGTCGACACTCACATCATATTTCATATTGACCGGTCGACACCTATGGACACTGGTCGACACTTTGCACCAGCAGCCTAAAAATAACTCCAGTTGAAAGGAAAATCGAACGGCGAAACCTTCCGCGATTAAAACCTCAAAGTGAAGACCTATATTTTAATGACAAAATTCCACGAGTACTTTCAAAACATGACTATACACAAATTTTGACTATAAACGTTCAAACCCGCCTATGCCTCAAAATCTATACACTCGACATGGATTTTACAAAACACAACTCTCAGAACCTACCATCCGGCTTCACTCTACGGGTCAGGCCATCTTGATGAACTCCACCTGCTAGCACATGGTATCATGCCGCCAACCACCTAATCATCCTGCCTGGGCTCCATAACTCACCAGCAGGAAACTCTGCATCTACACCATAAAACACACAAGATAAGCGAAATGCTTAACAAGTAGTGCAATATGAAAGCAAAACCGACAATGCAATCCTGTCACATGCAGTCTCTATACTCACACTCATGTTGTTACGATCTGTGACGCGTAGTGCAGCCGTGCCAGGGTGAGGGTGAACCTCACGCCACGCTGTACCCTAACACGTTGCCACCGTTCTTGACTCCCCAGCAATGAGGCCCACAAGCCACACACACGCGCCACCTCCCAGCAACCACACCATGGTGAAGGTGAATCTCGCGCCACACTATACCTTGATGCGTCGCCACCATCCCGGTCTTTCCAGCAATGGGGCCACAGTTGTCACACATACATTTCGCGACAGCCCTGGCAACTCACTCCCCGAGCAGAATTCGCGACTAGTGATGCACCAGCCTATTCCCTGAGCAGGATCTGCGGCACAACCGTCCATCATCCTCATTGTCAATACATACACGTCGCGTGACAGCACAGCCGGCCCACTCCCCGAGCACAATTCGATGTTGGTTACGCACCGGCCCACTCCCCGATCAGGATCCGCGGTACCACCACCACGCGTCTCACCACCACTTACTCAAAACAATGTTCAAAACCATTTTCAAAACATGATGCATGTCAAACAATACGCACACACGTCACAATCAACCGCACAATCTTAATGTTACTTGGTGTAGGTCTACTTGGGCAAAACACATGCATATACTATTTACCTGGCAGTTTCTGTGGTGCTCGTTTCTATTACTTACTCGGGTTCAACCTATCACATAACAATTCACATTTAAAATCATCTCAAAACTCATCCCACGTACTAATAGCTCAATCCACCGAAGCCCAACTTAGACGGCTCGCTAACCCAATTCCGGTGAAAAATCCACCTAACTTCCAACGTGCATAACTTTTGCGTCGGTTGTGGAAATCACCCGATTCCAGTGGCTAAACGCTCTACTCATAACCTAGTTTAACATACCAAAAGGGTTTCTGAACTCGATGCTCGTAGCCCAGCCAAAATTTCAAAATCAGTTCATTTTTAGTGGTTAAAATCCTACATTCTCTGTTTCTCGTTCAAACTTTCTTACTTCCTCACCATTTCATCGTATTTACCATCAATAATCCCACAACAATTAATAACAACCCAATAAGCAGCCCAAACCTTAAACCCTAAATTTCTATCCACCAATCTCTCCTCAAACTCTAACTTCAACCCAAAACTACGCTATAACTACGCTATAACTACTTAAACTTACCTCAAATCATTGGAATGGAGGAGAATCAAGGACACTGTCAGCTGAACAGAGAAACAACAAGGAAAGGGTGAGGCAGACTCCCTCTCGCGCGAGGAGAAAGGAGAACGCAGGGAGGCTCTCTGTGAAGGGGAAAAAAGACAGAAGGGGAGTGGATGGGGTTTCTACCTCATCCCTTTTCATATAATTAATTGTATTATTAATATAATAAATATTTAATTACTTTTTTGTCCTCACCTTTTAATCATCTAGTTAAACGGTTATTCAGCCTATACTCGGTCAGAATCTCACAAATTTCTATTTTTCATTAACCCCAAAATAATCCTTCACTTAGCTGTACAAATTCTCCGCTCTCAATTCTTGCTAAAACTCCTATGTTTACTGCTCCAGCAACCCAAAATTGTACTAACGAAAATTACGGGGTGTTACACAATAACCTCTGTTAACAGAGAATTGCAAAATATATATATAAAATGTTTAGCCATGAATTTTCACAACAATTTCGGCATCTTAGAGCCTAAGAAAATTGAAATAAGTGTACAAAACTTCTATCCCATGCGAAAAGAGTGAAATTGTTATGAAATTTCACGGAGTTTATCAGCTGGAATAGAAAACCCACAATGAATTTTCCTTGAGAGGTATAGGGAAGATTGATTGATTCAGAAAGAATTCTTCGATGCTTAGATGAACAGGGGAGGAGAAAGCTAAAGAGGAAATGCAAGCTTATCGCGATTTCACAAGTATGGAGGAAACAACCATTAAATTAAGAATCTTGACTGGCTTTTAACGGGGAAAGGCGAATGAATAAATGCAATCTACTTAACTTTCTCTAAAATGGCAGCCCATTTTCGGTGTTCGTCGTGGTCACCAAATGTGTGTTCTCGAGCAAACCTCTTGTTTTCTCACTTTGTAAACATATATCCCATTCTAAATCTATAGATCTTTGTCATTCTTCTACGGGCCGTGTGAGCATTTAATGTGTAAAAGTCTATAAGTGACGTTATTTTCATTAGATTTATTTTATAAGGAATGGTGGAAGCTTGTTTTATTTATAGATAATTATTTATATAACAATATTATCCCACCGGCTTGAGAAACTTGTTTTACAATGATAAAAAGAATTTTGATAATTTTAAATCCACCCATGCATTTTAAAGATAGAAAAAAAAATTTTTTTTTTTTTTTTTTTGCATTGATTTTTCTCACTGCATTGTTTTCAACAAATAAAATGATAAAATCAATTTTCTTATGCATTAGTGTAGTATAGGATACCGTATTAAGTTAGTCGCTCAACTCAAAAACTTATTTTTTTCAAGTAAGAATGGTGGAGGCTAATAATAGTTCTTCGATGAAGAGTGTTCTCATTGTTTTTTTTTCCGTACCTCTTGAGAGATATAGTCCCTCCTTGGCGAGATATCTCCCCATTTAATTCTTCCTTTATCTAAGTCTGTATAATTATTAAATGTTTGACATTTATTTACTGCACAATATTATATTTGAATTATTTATCTCACTATCTTATTATTTCATGATCGACTTGCTTAATCTCACATTTATTTTACTTAAATTCTTGATTAAATCTTCTGCTATAAACTAAGTATTGAGCAAACTGATTGGATACTTTCAAAATATCAAGTCGTTCGACTCATATTTTTGTCATATCTCGTTTCTGGGTCGTGACAGTATATAAGAAGAAAATGTTGATTCATGAGATGACTATCAATTTTATAAAACCTACAAGAAATATCAATCTAGTACGTTTGCGAATATCATAAAAATGACAACAATAAAAAAAGACACATGCTATTTGTAATGTGTAACATTGAGATCTAATCTACTCTCGATGCAAAATTTAAGGGGTTATATTGTTCAAATTGAATTAGTTTTTATTTTTGTGCCCAATAAACAAACATAAAAAAATAATTTATACTATAATAAATAAACAAACTTTATTGATTAATTGTATGATACTTGCGTCAAAATATATTAATGACTTCAAGTATAAAAGAAATAATCTAAAGCCATAGTTACATATCATTACATAAAATGAATGTATTTATATAATTTCATTACATAAAGTTTAGGATTTGATTTCATCAAAATCATTGTTATACTTACATAATCTTAATTATTGTATTTACTAGAATCGTATTTAATTTTAAAATATTTTTATTTAATTAATAAAATTTTATATTATATTAAATCATGCTTGTTCATTAAAATAAATTAAATAAGTAAATTGGAGTTAAACAAAATAAAATATTTTTTTCCTAGACAACCTATTATTTGTTAATTGAGAGATTGAATCAAGTATATCAAGTCATAAATTTAATGACTTAATTATTTCATTTAAGAAGTAATGGTTGTAATAATATAAATGTCGTATGCGATAATTTATAGTTTGTTTATTTATCCTTCGCTCCTAATAGTTTTTGGGGTATAAATCTCCAAAGTCATGAGATAAGACCAACGAAAATGCCACAATAATGAAATGCTATGAGGATGCTACAACTAAGATATAAGTTATGCTAAGTAGATGACGGAAAGGAAGATATTCATTTTATCTTCTAGAGTTAGTAAACAAAGCAATGTTTGAGGTCAAATGTGTTCAACCTGTGAGTGACCTATATAACAACATTGGTACATTGGACTTTTCCTCAATATTGGGTTACATCAATTTTGCACCAAGGTGTCAAAGTTTGAAATTTGTTCATTTCAAGGAAAAGTCAAAGGCTGATTTTTTAAAAAATAAATGTACTTTTTATAGTTCCTACATTATCTAATTAAATAAATTTTTGGATAGTCATTTTAATGTTCTAAATTTTAATAATCATTTTTCCAATTTAAAATCCTGATTCAAAATATCTTGATATTTTTTCTCAATTTGATTTGTGAATAAGATTTAAATTTGATTATAATAATCTTAATTTCAAAATATTTGAAATTCTTAAGTGAAATAATTGAATGTGCGAAATCTTAAAATAACGTTCAATCATTAAATAGATTTTGTAAAAAATAAAATAAATGCAAAATTAAAAACATTCATAAAAATTTATTGATGACAAAGTCAACATAATTTATTCAAAGTTTCAATTGAAATAATGAAATATCTTCGAAAACTAAAACATATTAATTTAAATTCCTTCTCCCGAACTAAAAACATTGTTTTCTTCTGTATGCTCTCTTGCCTTTGGAAGGTTCTCAACCATAGTCATTTTTTCGTCACATAAAAACTCACCTACATCACAAAATTATAAACAATGAGAATAACTCAATAAGCGAAAATATGTATATGAGTAAAATTTAATATTACTTTTACAAAATCCTAGATTAGTAGTTACATACTGGTTCATAACTTATTTTCTAAACATTCGTTCAGATTTAGTAATCTCATTGTCGTTCAGGCATACCCATCTCAGTTTTGTTCAAACTTAGTCATTTCATTGTTGTTCAGGCTTTGCTATCACATATTTTTGGTCAATTCTATCATATTTATACAATACAAAATGTCCTATCGATTTTATCTTTTTTAAAATGATACTATGTCAACGCTTAAAGATGCGTGTTCAATTCAAATATCAAAATTGAATAATAAAATACATAGAGAAAATAACATATATTTTGTGATGTAAGGCCGTAACCAAAATGTTTAAAACTTAGTGTTTCACTAACCTAGATTTTGAGAGTTTAAAGTTATCGAGATTTTTCCAAAATTCAAAATAATATCCTGCTTGAATAAAATACTTGGTATTAAATTTCTACTTAAATAAATTTAATTTCCAAAAGAATATGGGTAGAATTTCTTATGTGTATACTTAGATTGGATACGGTTAAATTGGATTGATTAGGACGACTTTCGGGATTTTTTCTGTCTAAATAAAATATTCAATATTAATTTTCCACTTTAATAAATCCATTTAAAAAGTATATAAGCATAAATTTCTTACTGGTTTATTTTTAGATTGGTTCGATCGGATCCAGATGGCTTTTGGTTGGACCAATTTGATGGGGCCATCCTTTAATAAACTGGTTTCGATTTTTGAAAAAAATTGAACTCTTCTTCTTTTTCCCTCCTCCTTCTTCGCGCATGTCTTCGTTGTGCACACCCGAACACTAGAGAGTGCTGACTTCGAAGGGCAGCGGCCATTTCGACCGAAAGAAGATCGTCTTAGCTCAGCCGCTCTATCGGAGTTTGTGGCTGTGACTGGGCAGCACTTGGAGACCGAATTTCGAAGGTAAGTCTTCTGACCGAGAGAGAGAGAGAGAGAGAGAGTCTTGAGTGCAGTCAAGGGAAAACTCTGGTGTGCACTTCACCAACATTGAGCCTTTCAATTTATACGGAAGGATTCTCAACAATCATCACCCAAAATCAGATTTTTCTACAATTTTGAGAGATTTATGGTCAAAATCTTAGATTAGGTTTTGATTCAGTGGATTTGGAAATTTTAAATTTTGAATTTTCAATTTAGAAACCCTAAATTGTTACGCACATAATTTGGGCTATGAAGTATATATTTAGGGATATTAGTAATTATGATGTTTTTTTGATTGAATTAATGAACGAAGTACATCAATAAATAAATTTGCAGAGCCAAATTATCCTAATTTAAATAAGAAAATAATTTTGACAATGAAACTAACCTAATTTGAAGGTTAAAACAAATTTGAACCGTAAAATATGGATTTAATTTAAAATAACCTTTAAACTAAAAATTTTAATAACTAAAATCTTAAACTATGCAAAATGTAATAAATTAAATCTTGACGCGGGGCCGATCATTTTCGATTGGCTCTCGATCTGTTCACTGTTTATGTGGCACTGAACATATTAAGTCGGAGGGTTGAGATGAGGAGCGGAAATCCCCCATCTCACGTGTACAACACTTGATTTTAGAACTGGAGGTCATAACCCTTGGGTCGGCTCCATGTTTCAAAAATAAAGCATGAGAACGGGGGTCACCGCCTCAAGTTGGCCCCCTGTTCTCAAACATGGAGTTTGAATATGGGGGGCCGATCCGAGGTGGTGACCCCCATTCTCATGCTTCATTTTTAGAACAAGGGGGTCGATATAGGGGTGTTAACCTCCCATTCTCAAAATTAGGGTTGAGAACGGAGGTGTTCACCACCCCGGATTAGGAGACCGATCCTTGACTCTATATAAGGATCTGACCCCAATTCTCACCCCGCGTTGCCGAAAATCTCGACCCCGCTACGATTTCAACCCAAAATCCAACCATTTCCTTGTTTATTTTTCAATCATAACCATTTTCCTCAAATATCATCCAAAAAATCCCACAAATCCTAGCTGTAAATTGTCCAAATCTCAAAATCTGCATTTTAACCTAAATCCCAAAAATTTTCCAAAATGACTCTCACATTAGCGATTAAACGAAAACTACCTCATAACAAGAAAGTTTGTCACAAAGTGGACCATCTTAAGGGGAGCCGACAAACCAGGCACCGTCGGCACAAGTTGCTCCGGCGCAAGAGCAACGACTTCCACCTAGGGATTTGTCTATGGAATTTAGAAACTAGACGTGTAAAGAGCAGTTTGAGCGGGATATGTCAAAGCACTTGATTATTCATTCGAAAACTGTCAACTGCAGAAATTGGGAGTTGTTGGAGATCAAGGAGTTGTTCGACAGAATCGCCCTACACGGAGTGTGCGACTTGAAGGACGATAGCAGCAAGTGTATTGTTCGCTTGTTTTATACGAACTTGACCTCTACCAGGAGGGCAAGATGAGTGAAGATGTACATCCTTGGTACGGAGATTGTCATACCTCCACAGACAGTTAATGAAGTGCATGAGTTTGCCGAAAAAGGCCTGAGGTGGAAAGATACTACCATGCTTCCCGAGACTGTGATTTTTTCAGATCGACCGAGGGACTAGAGTTCTTAGAAAAATTCATCACAATAGTAACATCGCGGAGTTCGTGAAGCCAAAATTCAAAGATTTGAACGTAAGAGCTCGGATTATTCACAATTTGATAACTCACACCATTCTATAATATGAAGGACGTAGAGATCTTGTGAGCCGCATGGATCTCTATGTGATAGAGAAACTATACAATGAGAAGATGCGTGACCATGGCTTTGTGATTAAAGGTGTAACGACCTCGAATTTTCGTACATGGAAATAGGTAAAAATTTAAAATTTTCTTTTAATATATGGAAACTTGTAAAAGTTGCTAAAACTGTAATAACTCAAAAATTTTGGATTTTAATTTTAATTTTTGAAATTTTTAATCTAATCTCGGTCGGGGTTTTGAGAAATATTTCAACGGGAAAGTTAAAATTTTAAAACTCGGAGTCTAGTTTTGTGGTGGTTTTCGAGATTTTAAGTCGGGAGAACGAGAATTTGGCGAAGTTACGGAAGATAAAAACAGACGAGGGCATTTTGGTAATCTTTATTTATTTATATATATAAAAAAAAATCTAATATAACAACCGAATGGCTTCGGGAGGAAGCCATTCGGCTGTTACTCCTTTGTGCTGAGAGAGCCGAGAGGGAGACGCGGGAGAGGGGAGAAAGCTTCGAGGTCCGACGACGGCTGACGACCGAAGGAGAAGTTAGCGACAGCCGACGTAGGTAAGGGGCTCCGACAAGTCGGGAACGACATGTAGCTCAGCCATTCCCGTGCCGAAGACCCAAGGTAAACGGCCCTCCTCCCTTTCGATTTTCCGCCAGCAAGTGGGAAGTTCGGTTGCTTCCGAACTCTCGCTTTGTTTGATCTCGGTTCTTGGTGTGTGGAGGCTGGGGTGGGCGCGCTGGGGGCTCGGCATTCTGCCCCAAACCCGACCAAGGACAGGTGGGAATGTCCCTTGCTCCTCCTCTATTTGTGGTGGCCGAAGATGTAGGCTAGCTGTGTTCCTGCCTCGGCTTATTGTGCCAAGGTATGGAGGGGTTTGCAGCAAGGGAAAAAGGGGGGCATCGGTGATTTCCTGGTTTTGAGAAGAAAACCAAGGAGGGTTGTGCTGCCATTCAAACTTTCTGATCGAGAAGCTTTGAATTGTCATTAGTTTATGCATATTGGACTGTAATGTGGCTGCTTGGTGAAAGAATTGGCGAGATTGGATCGAAGTTGAATTTTTGGCTATTTTTCGTATAAAAACAGATTCTGTTTTTGGCCGTTTTGGCTAGGCTTAGGTTGATCGTTTTAAATTCTGTTTTGTGGGTTAAAAATAGGTTGTTAGAGGAACGTATGGCCGCTGGAATCATTCGATTCCGATATCCGACGCAAAAGTTATACGCATCGGACGTTATATCAGATTTTGGTCCAAGTCAAATTAGTGACCGTTTTTCGTGAAATTTCGACGTGTGATAGTGGCATGTCTATTTTTGGTGCGTAAAGCTGAATTGAGTGAGTTTTGATTGAAGAAAAACAAAGGTGGAAATTTTATAAAAAAATGGCAGATTCCGTTTTTGGCATTTTTCGCCTATCTGCGGCTTACTATTTTAAAATCCATCTTACTATGTTGAACTAGGTTCCTAAGGGGACGTTTAGCCACTTGAATCGTTCGATTCCGTTGATGGACGCAAAAGTTATGTGCGTCCGAACTTTGGGCTGGTTTTTGTGCCAAATCAAGCCAATGACCCGTTTTAGTTGGAATTTCACGAGTGTAGTTGAGGAAGGTTATTTTTAGCTATCTAGTGGATTTTGAGATGAATATTGATGTGTGATTGTTTGCGTTTTAGGTTGAGACACTTTTGGCGAAGCTGTACATCGAGCAAGCTTAGGACGCTAGGTAAGTATTGCATGCATGCGTTTTGCCCAAGTGGGCTTACACCGTAGAACTTTAGGGTTTATGTGATTGATTGTGGTGTGTGCGTATTGTTTGGCATGCATCATATTTAAAAAAAAACGTGAACGGAAATGATTTTTAGCATATTTTGATGTATGAGGTGAGACGTGGGGCGGTGGTACAGCGGATCCCACTAGTGTGCGGGCCGGTGCTTCACTAGTCGCGGATTCTACGCGAGGGGTGGGCCGGCTGGGCCGTCATGCGGCGTGAATGTGTTGACGGTGAGGGTGATGGGTAGTGGTACCGCAGATCCTACTAGTGTGTGGGCCAGTGCAACACCAGTGGCAGATCCTACTCGAGGGGTGGGCCGGCTGGGCTGTTGCAAAATGTGTGTGTGGTTACTGTGGCCTCGTGCTGGGGAGGCTGGGACTGGGGCGACGTGTCAGGGTGTAGAGTGGCGCGAGGTACACCCTTACCCTGATGTGGTTACCGTGTGGTGATGCGTGTGTGTAGCTTGTGGGCCTCGTTGCTAGGGAGTTCGGGACGGTGACGACGTGTCAGGGTGTAGGGTGGCGTGAGGTTCCTCCTTATCTTGATGCGGCTGCACTACGCGTCACAGATGTGACAACATGAGTGTGAGTGTAGAGACTGCATGTGATAGGATTGCATTGTAGGCTTTTACTTTCATATCGCATTACTTACTGAGCGTTAGGCTTATGTTGTGTGTTCTGTGGTGTAGGTGCTGAAGATCTTGCTGGTGAGCCCCGAGAGCCTAGTCCTAAGGCATAGGATGGTTGGCGGCGTGCGACCGAAGCACCGGATGGTGGATTTTGTTAAGGCGACCCGACCCGTGGAGATGGAAGGTGGTGACCTGGTTTGTTTGCAGGTATTTTTCTTTTGTGGTGATTATGTACAGTCGAGGAGATGAGTTGTATATGTGTCAGTGTATAGGTGTATATGGAGTGCCTGTGATTTTGGCGACGTACGCATAGATTTTACATGTAGGAGCTTGGAATGGCTCTATACTGTGAATTTTCTTCGTTTGAAATTGATGGATTTTCGTTGTCTTCATACTCTGACTGTGTTATGGTGATTTACTCTGAATGATGGATAGATAAATATTGTTAGTTTTGGTGAACTGTGTGCAGGATTCTAAATTTTTGGGATAGTCAGTTTTTAGGCGTTACTCTGCCGAAATTTCAGGAGAGGAGTTGGGAGTCGAGAGCATATGAAATAGGTTGTGGTGTGTGTACAGTGAATGCTAGGGAAGTGTAGAAGTGTGAAAGTGCAGCGTGATCGCAGGTGCGCGGGGCACGCGGCCCTGCGGGTACTCACGGGTCGTGCGACGCCGGGTGAGGGCGTGCGCGCGGACGTGCTGTACCACGGCAGGGTGCATGGGGCACGCGGCGCTGTGAGCGTGTGCGAGACACAGTGACGTTGAGGTGGCACGTGCGGCACCGCGAGGGTGCGCGTGGGGTGTCAAAGTGGGGACGTGAGTGCGCGGTACCGAATTGTGTAGTTCGAGGGGTGCGTTGGATTTTTTCTTAGGATTTCAAGTCTTACCGTTTTATCTTAAACTGTTTTAAATGGTTTTCTTTTCCGCTGCATAGTTTTTATGTTGAGGACTTCGTGTTCCCTCTTCGGGACGCGAGTTGTTTTCGAATCGAGTCGAAAATTTTTCATACTCACAAATGTTCTTTTGAAAATGATTTGAAAACGAAAGGAGTATTAAATTGAGTGAGTTATGTCAAGTGTTAGTGTGTGTAGTGTGTAGATATACTGTAGCGCACTGGGAACACGGGGTTTCTCAGGGTGTTACAAAAACTACTTTTATAAAACATTTAAAACGCGTAGCAGAAGACTTTAGCGTTAGTGGAAAACACTTTTTTAAAATCCTGAAGCAAAAGTTAAAAATATATTCCCTTTTTTTTTCTAAATTTTGGAATGGCCGATCAATCGGCTAGAAGCAGCCTATCAATCGTGTACCATTCTGGTCACCACCAGAAATGGTAACTGCATCACCTGATCGATCAGCCATTTTGGCCGATCGATTGGCTATGGTGGATTTTACGAGGGGCAATCAATCGTCAATTTTGTACAATCGATCGGCACCCGAGAGGTTGCTGATTCTGGAACCCATAATTGGGGAGATCGATCGGTGCTGTTGCTGTCCAGCAGCACCCTCTCGTCCTTCCTCTTTTTTTTTTTGTTTATTTTTAACACTTCATAATATTTCTACACCTTTGCCATGCTTCTACTACCACATCTAAATAGTCATTAAATTTCTACTAATCTTCTACTATGGTTATCTAACAACTCACTTTGAAAACATTTTGACTACTAAGATTGTAAACCCCGAAACATATAAAAATTCTTTAAAACTTATAGTGAGCTTGGAAATCGCCTCTTTTAACATTCAAAATACATTTACAAAAAATAAACACTTTTCTCCATGGTTTAAACCAAAACATCTTAAAAGAACATTATAAATTCCAAAACTTAATTAAGACCAGTACGTGTTTGTCCACGGTCGGAATCGCCTTAACAAATTTGTCGGGTTTCCGCCAATGACGTACTTCTCCCACTGGTTCTCCTAGTCCTTAACAACCTCGTGTAACTCACCACTTAGTCCTTCTTCATCTACATCATAGAACTCAAACTATAAACTTAATGTTTAGCAAGTAGTGGTAATATGAATGAAAACGTTTCACTTATCATATGCAGTTTCTATAGTTTTCTATCGCACAGACACATGATCCTCTAGCCAGTGGAGAGCAGATCACTTTCTCCACCTCTATACATTCCAAACATAGATATGAAGGGTGAATAACTTCCTTCAAACGCTATCCGTATTACCAGTTATAATTTTCTACGCATGAAAACGTACGCATAAAAATAGTTCCGTACATTTTCTAAAACATGATGCAGGAGTAAACTAAACATACAACATAAACTAACGTTCTGTGATGTAGGCTCGAAGGCAACACACATGCATACACTACTTACCTGGCGTCCTTAGCAATTTAGTCAACTTGTTTATTTAACCTTGAAACTTGATAACCTGTTGACATAAACATCACAATTAACGTCCATTATTTCATCTCCATAACCATTATACCAATAACATTATCATAACATAGCCAATTTACACTTAATCTAAAGGAAAGCATATATAAGTCTCCACTCAATCCAAGCAGGGTACTTTAACATAAAAACATACCCTCAAATCCATTTAACAGTTCATATTATATGCTCAAAACAGCTTCATTCAACCATCAACATACATAACAATTCTTATGGTAAGATCTATTTAATAAACCAAACACAGTAACGTAGCCAAAATAGATCAAAACCGAACCTACCCTGCACCTAATCCAAATTTCAGACTTTCATCAAAACTTAACCAATCATCAAATCTTTTCCAAAACAACCATACACATTCATTCACACATAATTAAACATCATGAAAAGGACGAATTTCAACAATCAAAATCCAACAATTTCGCGCCTCCATCTTCATCAAAATGAAACTTTTCCTCTTCCTAACCAAAGCTCAACATTCATCTAGAAAAATGTATTCTCATTCTCAATTCAACCAACTAAGGCAATGGCTTGATGTCATAACCCTAAAAGTCAACTAACAAACATTAAATCCTTACCTTCAAGCTTTAAAAATTGGCAAGAGAGGAAGCGGAAAAAGGAGCTTGCTGTGTGTTTTTGGCGAAAGAGAAAGAGAGGGATGAGGGAAGGGTTGCGCGATGTAGTGGCTTCACGTGGAGGAGAGAAACCAAAGAGAGAGGGAGAGAGTGAAGTGGCATGTTGTTGGAGAAGAAAAAAAGAAGAAGACGAAATGTGAGAAGAAGGATGAGGTGTTGTTACGTAGAACAGAAGGAGGGGAGATAGGTGGGGTGTTTGGATGCATGGGTTTTAGTGGCTTCTTGAAGAAGCTATTCCAACTAAAAAAATAATCCAATTAAATTTTATTCCCTTCAAATTTTCTAAATTTCATCTTATAGCTCTACACATTTAATTTCTCATTTCATTAATATACTTTTCTTTATTTTCCAATTAGTAATTCCCTCTAAAATTTCTCGTAAATTTCGTGCAAGAAATTAAATTTCTAATAATTTTATGCACAAATTAAGGCACTTAGGAAATTCAGGGTGTTACATTCTACCTTCCTTATGAAACTTTTGTCCTCAAAATTTGCTTATAGCTTAAGGATCTCTCAATTTCTTGATCGACTTATCCCTAAAACAACGTAATATATCATTAATGAACTAAGTTTGGTGCAGGATTCCTCAAATTTGACCGCTACCTAACAATCCCTCACTATATTTAACTTGAATAAATAAATCCTTGATTATTTATTAAGTACTATCTAACTACTGTACTCTCGTAACCATTCATTCTAAACTTTATATTCTCATACTTAATCATCAAAATCTGCTTACCAATTATCTCTCCCATTATATCTTTGAATATATTTCTCATAACTACGTCCACTGCCTCCCGATTTGTCCAACTTTAATCTCAATTATCTACAATTACAATCAAATCCCTAGGTCTAAAATTAAATCACTCTAAACTATTCACCCTAATCTTAAATCGTTCACGTATTCATCGGCTTTGACTTCGTGAATTACAAGTTGAACCTTTTGAAATCTCCTGATTTAGCCTCACTTCTAAGTTTACTTGAACAATTTTCGTGCAAACCCTCACTCTCCTTATTCGATATCCTCAAAATTTCTCAAATCACGCAACACTAAATACTTAAGAGCTAAACTTCTTATCTTAAAACCCTCCATTTAATCTAACAAATCCCTTCGCTTATCCCTAAAACCATATATAATTACTTATAATTGTTCCCAAAGTTTCAACACTTGTTATAAAAATCAAATTCACACAAAAGATTTCTTCCATTTTTTTTTAAAGTTACTAACTAATCTACCCTCTTTTGTTAATCCAAATTCAAATTCTAAACATCCCTTTTGTCTTCATGCAAAGATTCGTCTAACAATCTTCTTGTTTCTAAACTTATTGTCAGATGAATTCACGCTCTCATTCCAAATCTCCCCAAATTTCTATGTTCTCAAATTTAATTCAATCTACTACTAAATGACATCAGTGGACTCTTAAACTATTTCGCATAACATATTCTAACATTTTCTATTTTAGTATCTTATATATATAAATAATAATAATAAAAAAAATGTACCTGTAGTTACGGTTTGTTGCGATGTATCTCCTGAGTCGATGAGGGTGAAGACTCTCGTTGCAATTGAAATACCATCCTTTATTCTTCTTCGGGCAGTCCATGGAGATATGACCCTTTTCATTACAACTAAAACACCAGACCCATCCTGCCTTACTGTAGCGCTCTGAAAACCCACACATTTCTGGTACACTCACTACTACTACTACTCACTACTCACTGCTCTGATACCATTTCCGTAGCCTCCCGAAAACCTATACATTTCAGTACGCTCACTACTACTACTACTACTACTCCCTACTCATTGCTCTGATACCATCACTGTAGCGCCCTAAAAACCCACTCGTTTCTGGTTCGCTCTTCTCTGATACCATAACTGTAATATCCCAAAGTTGTCCTTGGACCCAGGTCACTAACTCTACTTATACACATACACTCGGGTAAAATTCGTGTAAAATTTAAAACTTTGTTCCTCAACTTGAATGACCTCTTTGAAAACGTTTAAAATCGTCGCAGCGGAAGACTTTGATTAAAATTAGTTCAAATAAAATTTCAAGTTTTTAAAACATTAAAAGGAATTTTCGGTCAACCCCTGTGAGCATTGGTCGATACTTCATTTTTCTCTGTTTTCATCGGTAGACCCTAGCAGTCGACACTCTCTGCTCATCACGCTAACCAGTCGACACTTGTGAATACAGGTCGACACTCAAATCTTATCTGTCCACCATGGTCATACCTTGCAGTCGACACCCCTACCACTTTTATAATACCGGTAGACACCTACAGACGTCGATCGACACTTAGATCGGTTCTGCCTTCATAGGTCGACCCTCGCGGTTTACACTTGCCAAGGTTGGTCGACCATTAAGCCTATCTGTCGATACTTCCTTCCCAAATTTTGCATAAAAACCTAAAATCCTTCAAATACAAGTCAAATTCCGACTCAGCGCTAAAAATAACATAATGTGCACTTTTCAATCAACTCAAAAACATTATATACACAAAAAATGACTATTAAAGTTTGAAATCCATTTACATTTCAAAGCAACTCAAAGTAACTCAATAAGACTCAAAATCCTTACGCACGCCCACCCTAGTTAAAACGCCCTAACAACCGGCCAGATTGTCCACGAACTCACTCCTCCAACTGCCCCTTAGTCCTGTACTCGCTCTGAGTACTCACCAACTATCGCTTCATCACCTAAATCACAGAACTCATTTATTAACCTAATGCTAAGTGAGTAATGCACATAAAGACATAAACACTAAAAACAAACATATCATAACATATGCAGTTTCTATAGTTTCGTTTCTACTTTTATTTTCATCTCTTTCTTACATCTTCTTTATCTTCTTACTACTGCGTTCTTCTTTACGTGCTAGATCAAGGTGACACACTTCATGTCCACCTCACGGGACAAGGCCACCCTCGATCTAGTAAAATGACACACCCTGCGGTCCACCTCACGGGACAAGGCCACAATGTAAAGCGGGGGAAGAAGAGATACACCTCGCGGTCTACCTCACGGGACAAGATCACTCAATCCCAACTTCATTATCTTATTACATACATTTTCATTTCAATTGTCACATTCTACAGTTTCATTTCGTAAAAATATGGAAATTCATTTTCGTTTTGTTCTCGTACCTTAAAATCCTGATGCATAATCACTAAAGCATAACATAAAATAAACGTGCATGCAACCTACCGAACTGTGATGTAGGCCAGGAGGCAAAAGTACCTGCGTACACTACTTACCTGACGTCCTTAACAATTCATATATCAAAATTCGTAGTTCGCTCGCTAAACCGAGAACCTATAAAACCGCACATCATCAATTCTACTTTCCTTTCAACTTGTAAAACTCTAAAGGAATTAACAATTTAACATCTAATTTATCTAAACACGAATTCCAACTCAATTTCTCACTTGCATTTGGAAATGCATAACTTATCCAATACTCGTCCGATTTGGTCGATTCGAAATGCTTCGGACTCTTGAGGATGTCTAATTCTTAACAGTCTAATCTAATTCCTAATCTAACACTTACAGCTTGGCCGAATGTGGCTGAGCAGAAACAATTCTGTAACCTTAGTATTCGGCTATCCAAGCGCTTAATCTTTTCCATAAAAACCCATAATCTACTCGTACATGCAGCTTAAACATCAATACACGGATACAAATCGACTAATTCCTCCGATTTCAAACCTCCCACTTAGGGTTCACCAAAACTACCCAATACTCTCCCTAACTTCACTTTAACCGCTCGAAACAACTAAAAGACTAACTATCTACTAAGAACTAACTAAAACTTACCGTAGATTTGAAGATTAAAGAAGGAACGGAGAGGATCATTGGCTGGAAGGAGAAAGCGCCGAAGAAAAGAAAGGAGAAAGGGGGTTCTTCTTGCGGGGAAGGGAAGGAACAAAGGTAGAGGGGGATTTCACGATCCTTCTCCCTTTTTTTTTTTATATTAATTATATTATTTAATATAATTAATCCTAATTACCTTTTCGCCATCAATCTTTAATCGTTTAATTAAACTGTTATTCGGTTCGTTTCCGGTTGGATTCTTATAATTTTCTCTTCTCCATGAGCCTCAAAATAATTCTTTACTTAATGGTATAAACTTCTCGTCCTTCATTCCGGCCAGTTTACCAATACGTAAATCCAGAAATTAATTTAGCAGAAATTCTGGTTGTTACATTCCACCCTTCGTAAAAAAAATATTATTCTCAAAATTTGTTACTTGAATAATTCTGGGTATCGACTCATCATGTTTTGCTGTCGCTCTTAGGTTGCTTTTTTCACGTTGTGGTTGCGGCATAATACTTTCACCAGTGGAATCTCGTTGTTACGTAGAATTTTCACTGCGTAATCAAGAATTTCCACTAGCTTCTCCTCATAGGTTAATGTCGACTGGATCTCTATGTTCTGTTGATCCACGATGTGAGAAGGATCTCGCATGCACTTACTCAACATGGATACGTGGAATACATTGTCAATCTCATCCGTCGAGGCTGGTAGTTGTAACTAATAAGCTGCTTTTCCTACTCTACTCGTAATAGGAAATGGGTCAATGTATCTAGGGTTTAACTTGCCCCTTTTTTTGAATCTTACAACTCCTTTGAATGAAGAGATCTTCATAAAAAATTCATCATCTACTTCAAATTCTAGCTCTCTCCTGCGACGATCTGCATAACTCTTCGGTTGGCTTTGAGTTGTTAAGATCTGTTGTCTAATAAATGCAACATTGTCTGTTGTCTGCTGTAAAATATCCGAATCAACCAATCTTGCTTTGCCGACTTTGTCCCAATATAGCGGAGATATGCACTTTCACCCGTAAAGAGCCTCGTAAGGAGCTGTACCTATCGTAGCTTGAAAACTATTGTTATATTAAAACTCCGGCAACGGTAGGTATTTGCTCCATGAACTCTGAAATTCCAGTGCGCAAGCTCGAAGCATATCCTTCAACGTCTGAATAGTCCTCTCCGATTGACCGTCCGTCTGAGGATTAAATGTCGTGCTAAAATTGAGCAGTGTACCCATAGTTTTATCCGAGGCAACCCGACAACAAAGCCCATCAATATTTGCTCCCATTTCTATTCAGGGATAGACAATGGTTGTAGCTTTCCTGCTGGCCTCTGGTGTTCAGCCTTAATCTGCTGGCAAATCAAACACACCTAATGTATTTCGCTACAATACTCTTCATATTATACCACTAGTAATGTTGCTTAAGGTCCCTGTACATCTTGGTACTTCCTGGATGCACATAAAACTTAGAAGAATGGTCTTCCGAAAGAATCTCCCTACAAAGTTCCTCGTTATTCAGAACATACCACCTGTTCCGAAACTTGAGGATTCCGTCGTCCGAATAATTGAACTCTTACCTGTCATTAGAAGCCATACTTGATCTAATTTTATTGCATTCAGCGTCGTCCTCTTGGGATTGCTTAGTCTTTTCTAAAATAGTGGGCTGTAGGGACATAGCTGACAACATGGCCGACACACTCGACACCACCTTTAAGTTGAATTTTTGAAATTTGGCATCCAAAGCTAATAGCATAGCTAAAGTCATAGCTGAAGTAGATGCCGCTACTTCGCTCAATGCATCCGCTACTACATTTACTTTGCCCGGGTGGTATTCAATTTCGAAGTTATAGTCCTTGACGAACTCTAACTGTAAGGCCCGGAAAAATCCACCTTGATTCCCGGTTCACTACCTACTACTACTCGTCACCATCACTCACATCCTTTAATAAAATTCTTTAAAGATTTTATAATTTGTTTTTCAACTTAAAACGACCATTTTTAAAATCGACTGAAAACCACGCAGTGGAAGAAAAAATCATTTTTTAATTATTTTTAATAAAATTCAAGTTTCTGAAAAACACAAAATTCATTCTCGGTCAACCCCTTTTTATCCCGGTCGACACTTCATACGCCTCTGCCGGCGTAGGTCGACCCTCGCGGTACACCCCTCACTTCACGGACCGGTCGACACTTTCCTTTAGCAGTCGACACCTAGACCCTCTCTGTCTGCGTCGGTCGACCCTCGAGGTTGACACTTCTGCTTGCTTTACGTTACTGGCCGACACTTGTGTGCGCCGGTCGATACTTTATTGCTCTCTGTTCGAGTAGCTCGACCCACGCAGTCGATACATACAGGATTTGGTCGACCCCATTACGTGCAGGTCGACACCCCGCACTCGTCCATACACTAAGCGATCGACACCTACAGCCATGGGTTGACATCTCGATGCTTTTTGTTCACACTGGTTGACCAGTGGGGTCGACACCTGCCGGGTTTGGTCGACCACTAAGCCTATCGATCGATACCTAGCCCTCAGAAAATTTACAGAAATCACTCAAAACGATCACGGTTTTACCTAAATGCTCAAAAACCAAACATCTGCTTCTCCATTCAATTTACAAACCTATTTCACACACAAAAATATTCAATACCCATTTCAAATCTTCAGTTGTACAATAAAACGACTCGTTTTGACTCAAAACACCTCGCCATCCATACCTATGTTCGCCATGGTCAAAACCCCACAATAGGCAACCAAGTCGTCCCACAAGCGTCCTTCCTCAACTGCCTTCTATTCCTAGGCATGCTTGAGATACTCACTCGCTGCTGCGTCATCACCTACATCAAAGAACTCAACTATTAGTTTAATGCTAAGTAAGTAATGCATATAAACTTAAACACTGAAAAACATTCACATTCTAATATATGCAGTTTCTACAGTTTCGTCTCTACTTTCGTTTTCTTCTCTTTCTTACATCTTTTTTTTCTTCTTACTACAGAGTTCTTCTTTACGTGCTAGATCGAGATGACACATCTCGCGATTCACCTCGCGATCCACCTCACTAGACAAGGCCAAACTCGATCTAGTAAAGTGACATAACTCGCGGTCCACCTCACTAGACAAAGTCATCACATAAAGCGGAGGAAGAGTGATACAACTCGCTGTCCACCTCACCGGACAAGACCACTCAACCTCACCTTTATTATCTTCTCATTTCATTCGTCTCATTACATCCTACTGTTTTACTTCGTAAAAACATGAAAATTTATTTTCGTTTTGTTTCGTTATTTAAAACCATGATGCATATCACAAAGTATAACATAAAGTAAACATGCAATGCGTTCTACTGAGCTGTGATGTAGGCCCGAAGGCAAAATGTAAAAGCATAGAAATTCATTTTCGTTTCGTTTCGTTATTTAAAATCATGATGTATATCACAAAGCATAACATAAAGTAAACGTACAATGCATCCTACTAAGCTGTGATGTAGGACCGAAGACAAAACTACTACTACATTACTTACCTGACGTCCTTAGAAATTCGTATGCCGAAATTCGTAGTTCGCTCGCTAACTGGAATACCTATATAATCACACATTCATCAATTCTACTTCGTTCAACACATAAATTTCTAGTTTGAAAGGCATAACTTGTATAGAACTAAAACTCTCTACCAAACCTGAGATCTAACTCAATCTCTGACCCACTTCGAACATTCATAACTTCCCAAATACTAGTCCGAATTGGACGACTAAAAATGCTACAGACTCCACAGGACGTTTAGTTTCTAATGGTATCATCCATTTTCTAATTGGGCATCCTCAACTTGGTCGGATGTGGCCGAATGGAAGCCGTTCCACACTTCGAGCATTTCGACTATCCCCACGCTCAATCTTCCCCCTAAAATTTCGAAACCTATTCCTACTTCTAGTTTAACCACCAACACACAGTAGGAATCAATTTTTTAACCTCAATTCTTAACAGCTCCCTCCTATGTTTTTACCAAGTCATACAATACTCTTTCTAACTTCGTTTAAACACTCAAAACAACTAAAATACTAACCATTTACTAAAACTTACCTGAAATTTGAAGAATAACGGAGAAGAAACGAAGAGAGATCGTCACTAGGAAGGAATCAGCAGAGAAAAGCAGAAGGAAAGAGGGCTCGCTGGGGAGGGAGAACACCGATGGTGTTCTTCCTTCTCTTTTTATTTTTTTTTAATAAAAAAAATATTATTTAATATAATTAATTCTAATTACTATTTTGCTCTCAACCCTTAACCATTTAATAAATCTATTATACGGTTCAGTTTCGGTTGGATTCCTAAATTTCTTTCCTCTCCATTATCCTCAAAATAATCTTTTACTTACGGGTAGAAATTCTCCGTTCACAGTTCCGACGAAAACTCCGCCGATTATAATTATGTAAATCCGAAATTAGCTTAAACGAAAAAATTTGGGTGTTACATTTCACCCTCCATACAAAAATTGTCCCCAAAATTTGCTAACTAAATAACTCAGGATAACGATGCATCATATCCTAATGTTTTTCCCACGTTGCCTCTTCCATATTGTGGTTACGCCACAATACTTTCACCAGCGGGATATTTTTGTTGTGTAAAATTTTCACTGCATACTCGAGAATCTTCATTGTCTTCTCTTTATACGTCAATGTGGGTTGTACCTCTATATCCTCTTGCTCCACGACATGAGAGGGATCTCGTATGTACTTCCTTAGCATAAATACGTAAAATAAATTGTGGATTCCATCCATTGAGGCTGGTAGCTGCAGCTGGTAAGCTGTCTTCCCTATTCTCTTCGTAATAGGAAGTGGTCCAACAAATCGTGGGTTCAACTTTCTCTTTTGCCGAATCTCACAACTCCGTTGAATGGCGAAACCTTCAGGAAGACTTCATCGCCCATGTCAAATGCTAACTCTCTTCTCCGACGGTCTGCATAACTCTTCTGTCGGCTTTGAGTAGTTAAAATTTGCTGCCGAAAAAATGCAATGTTCTCCACCGTCTGCTGCAAAATATCTGGACCAACCAATCTCGCCTTGCCGACTTCATCCCAATATATCAGAGATCTACACCTCCTGCTGTAAAGAGCCTCGTAAGGAGCCATACCTATTGTAGTCTGAAAACTGTTGTCATACGAAAATTCTAGGTATCTGCTCCATGAACCATGGAATTCCAGTACGCAAGCTCGAAGCATATCTTCTAGTGTTTGAATGGTCCTCTCAGATTGACCGTCCGTCTGAGGATGAAATCCTGTACTAAAGTTGAGCTGCGTACCCATAGCCTTATGCAAACTCTTCCAGAACTTTGATGTAAATCTTGGGTCTCTGTCTGATACGATCGAGGTAGGAACTCTGAGCAACCGTACGATTTCCTGTACATATAGTTTGGCGAATCGGTCCATAGTATATGCCATCTTCACTGGCAGAAAATGGGCTGACCTTGTTAACCTATCCACAATCACCCATATGTCATCATCACCTTTTGTTGTCTGAGGCAATCCAACAACAAAATCCATCGATATCTGCTCACACTTCCACTCGAGGATAGGTAATGGTTGTAGCTTTCCTGCTGGCCTCTGGTGTTCAGCCTTAATCTGCTGACAAACTAAGCACGCCTCCACATACTTTGCCACAATCTTCTTTATATCAGGCTACCAATAATGCTGCTTAAAATCTCTATACATCTTTGGTACTTCCTAGATGCACAGAAAATCTTGAAGAGTGGGCTTCAACAAGGATTTCTCTCTATAGTTCTTCATTACTAGAAATAAACCACCTGTTTCGGAACGTAAGTATTCCGTCGTCTGAATAACTGAACTCCGACCTGTCGTTGGAAGCCAGTTTGACTTGATCTCTTCGCATTCAGCGTTGTCCTTCTAGGCTTACTTAATATTCTACAGAATCGTAGGCTAAGGACATAGCCGATAACATGGCCGAAACACTCGACACTACTTCTAAGTTGAACGTCTAAAATTCTGCCTCCAAGGTCAGTGGCATAGCTGAATTCATCGCCGACGTGGATGCCGCCACTCTACTTAATGCATCAGCCACCACGTTTGCCTTGCCAAGGTGATATTTAATCTCAACATCGTAGTCCTTCACAAATTCTAACCACCGCCGCTGCCACATATTCAACTGCTTCTGAGAAAAGATATACTTCAAGCTCTTGTGATCTGAATATATTTCACATGGCTGTCCGTATAGATAATGTCTCCAAATTTAAAGTGCGAAGACTACCGCGGCTAACTCCAAGTCGTGTATCGGATAATTCTGCTCGTAATTCTTTAGCTGTCTAGAAGCATAGGCTATCACCTTTCCTTCTTGCATTAGCACGCATCCAAGACCTACCTTGGAAGCATCACCGTAAATGCTAAATTTTCCGCTCTCGGTAGGGAGCGTTAAAATTGGAGCAGTAGTCAACCTATGCTTCAATGTCTAGAAAACTGTGCTCGCAATCCTCAGACCACAGATACTTCACACTTTTCCTCGTCAAACGGGTCAGAGGCGCTGTAATTTTTGAAAATCCTTCAATAAACCTCCAATAATAATCTGCTAACCCGAGAAAACTCCGTATCTTCGTGACATGCCCCAGGAACTGAATCCTATCCAGCCAAAACTCGTACTTAGAAAACTTGGCATAAAGCTGGTGTCGCTTCAGACTCTCCAACACCAACCTCAAGTGCTCTTTATGATTCTCTTTACTACGGAAGTACACCAATATATCATTGACAAACACTATAACAAACTTATCGAGATAGTCATGGAATACTCTGTTCATCAGGTCCATAAAGGCGGCCGGGCATTCGTCAGTCCGAACGACATCACCAAAAATTCATAATGCCCATAACGCGTTCGAAAAGCCGTCTTTGGAATATCTTCTGGTCTGACCTTCAACTGATAATACCCTGATCTCAGGTCAACCTTCAAAAACACTCGTGCACCCTAGAGTTGATCAAATAGATCGTCTATTCTCGGCAAAAGAGTACTTGTTCTTAATCGTTAGCTTATTCAATTCCCTGTAGTCAATGCACATTTGCAACGATTCATCCTTCTTCTTAACTAAAAAGATTGGCGCGCCCCACGGCAAGAAGCTGGGGCGTATAAATTCTTTCTCCACCAATGAACGTTTTGACCAAATGGCTCTGATACCAACTCTGTACGGCCTCAAAAAATCCACATCGATTCCTGGTTCGGTACCTACTACTACTCGTCACCATCACTAACATCCTTTAATAAAATTCTTTAAAGATTTTATAATTTGTTTTTCAACTTAAAACGACCCTTTTTAAAATTGACTGAAAACCACGCAGCGGAAGGATAAATCATTTTATTCATTTTTTTTTTATAAAATTCAAGTTTCTAAAAAACACAAAACTCATTCTCGGTCGACCCCTTTTTATCCCAGTCAACACTTTATACGCCTCTGCCAGCACAGGTCGACTCTCACGGTTAACCACGTTTACTCACTTCACGGACCGGTTGACACCTTCCTTTGGAAGTCGACACCTAGACCTTATCTGTCCGTGTCGGTCGACCCTCGAGGTCGACACTTTTGCTTGATTTACGTTACCGGTCGACACTTGCATGCACCGGTCGACACTTTATTGCTCTCTGTCCGAGTAGGTCGACCCACGTGGTCGACACATACGGGATTTTGTCGACCCCATTATGTCAACACCACGCACTCGTACATACACTAAGCGATCGACACCTACAGTCATGGGTCGACACCTCGATGCTCTCTGTTCGCATCGGTCGACTAGTGGGGTCGACATCTGCCGGGTTTGGTCGACCACTAGTCGACACCTAGCCCTCAGAAAATTTACAGAATCATTCAAAACGATCACGGTTTTACCTAAATGCTCAAAAACCAAACATATGCTTCTCCATTAAATTTACAAACCTATTACACACACAAAAATATTCAATACCCATTTCAAATCTTTAGTTGTACATTAAAACGACTCGATTTGACTCAAAACACCTCGCCATCCATATCTACATTCGCCCTGGTCAAAACGCCCCAACAGCAAACCAAGTCGTCCCACGAGCGTCCTTCCTCAACTGTGTGCTAGTCCTAGACATGCTTGGGATACTCACTCGATGTTGCGTCGTCACCTACATCACAGAACTCAACTATTAGCTTAATGCTAAGTAAGTAATGCATATAAACTTAAACACTGAAAAACATTCACATTCTAACATGTGCAGTTTCTACAGTTTCGTCTTTACTTTCGTTTTCGTCTCTTTTTTACATCTTCTTACTACTGGGTTCTTCTTTACGTGCTAGATCGAGATGACATACCTCGCGGTCCACCTCACTTGACAAGGTCAAACTCGGTCTAGTAAAGTGACACACCTCGCGGTCCACCTCACTTGACAAGGTCACCACGTAAAGCGAAGGAAGAGTGATACACCTCGCGGTCCACCTCACTAGACAAGACCACTCAACCTCACCTTTATTATCTTTTTACATATCTTCTCATTTAATTCGTCTCATTACATCCTACTGTTTCACTTCGTAAAAACATGGAAATTCATTTTCATTTTATTTCGTAATTTAAAACCATGAGGCATATCACAAAGCATAACATAAAGTAAACATGTAATGCATCCTACTGAGCTGTGATGTAGGCCCGAAGGCAAAACTCCTACTACATTACTTACCTGGCATCCTTAGAAATTCGTATGCTGAAACTCGTAGTTCGCTCGCTAACTGAAATACCTATATAATCACACATTCATCAATTCTACTTCGTTCAACTCATAAATTTCTAGTTTGAAAGGCATAACTCGTACAAAACTAAAACTCTCTACCAAATCTAAGATACAACTCAATCTCCGACCAACTTCAGACATTCATAACTTTCCAAATGCTCGTCTGAATTGGATGATTCGAAATGCTACAGACTCCACAGGACGTCTAGTTTCTAATGGTCTTATCCATTTCCTAATTGGGCATCCACAACCTAGCCAGATGTGGCTGAACAGAAGCCGTTCCACACTTCGAGTATTTCGACGATCCCCATACTTAATCTTCCCCCTAAAATTTTGAAACCTATTCCTACTTCTAGCTTAATCACCAACGCACAGTAGGAATCAGTTTTTTAACCTCAATTCCTCACAGCTCCCTCCTAGGTTTTTACCAAGTCATACAATACTCTTTTTAACTTCGTTTAAATACTCAAAACAACTAGAATACTATTCATCTACTAAAACTTACCTGAAATTTGACGAATAACGGAGAAGAAACGGAGAGAGATCGTCGCTGGGAAGGAATCGATAGAGAGAAGCGGAAGGGAAGAGGGCTCCCTGAGGAGGGAGAACACCGATGATGTTCTTCCTTCTCTGTTTATTTTTATTTTTTTAATTAAAAAATAATATATAATATAATTAATCTTAATTACTATTCCGCCCTCAACCCTTGACTGTTTAATAAATCTGTTATACGGTTCAGTTCTAGTTGGATTCATAAACTTCTTTCTTCTCCATTAGGCTCAAAATAATCTTTTACTTACGGGTAGAAATTCTCTGGTCACAGTTCTGACCAAAACTCCGCCGATTACAATTACGTAAATTTGAAATTAGCTTAAATGAAAAAATCTAGGTGTTACACTAACCATCGCCGCTGCCTCGTATTCAACTCTCTTTGAGTAAAAATATACTTCAGACTTTTGTGGTCTAAATATATCTTACACGGCTGTCCATACAAATAATGTCTCTAAATTTTCAACGCGAAAACTACCGTGGGTAACTATAGGTTGTGTGTCAGATAGTTCTGCTTATAGGTTTTCAATTGCTCAGAGGCATAGACTACCACCTTCCCTTCCTGCATCAGCACACATCCAAGACCTATCTTGAAAGTATCGGAATAGATGCTAAATCTTCCATCCTCAGCAGGGAGAGTCAAAATCGTAGCATTAGTTAATCTCTGCTTTAATGTCTGGAAACTGTGTTCGCAATCTTTGGATCACAAGTACTTCACATTTTTTCTCGTTAAACGGGTTAGAGGCGTTGCAATATTTGAAAATCCTTCAATGAACCTCTTGTAATAACCTGCTAACCCGAGGAAATTTCGTATCTCTGTGATATTTTTCGACTATGGCCACTCTTTAACTGCCTGGATCTTCACTGGATCAACAGATATGTCATCGCTTGAGATGACATGACCCAAAAAATTAATCATGTCCAGCCAGAACTTGTACTTTGAAAACTTTGCGTAAAGTTGGTGTTGCTTCAAAGTCTCTAATACCAACCTTAAGTGCTCTTTATGATCCTCCTGGCTACGAGAATACACCAATATGCCGTTGACAAATATTATAAATGATTATCGAGATAATCATGGAATACTCTGTTCATTAGATGCACAAAGGCAGCTAGAGCATTCGTCAATGCAAAGGACATCACCAGGAACTCGTAATGTCCATATCTCGTCTGAAAGGCTGTCTTATGAATATCTTCTAATCTGACTTTCAGCTGATAATAGCCTGATATCCTGTCAATTTTAGAAAAGACTCGTGCACCCTGGAGTTGATCAAATAGATCGTCTATCCTTGGTAGAGGGTACTTGTTTTTGATTGTCAGCTTATTCAACTCTCTGTAGTTGTTGCACATCCTTAAAGATCCATCCTTTTTTTGATAAAAAGTATTGGTGTGCCCCACAGTGAAAAGTTGGGGCATATAAATCCTTTTTCCACCAACTCCTATAATTGCTTCTTTAACTCTTTCAGTTCCGTTGGTGCTAATCTATAAAGATTCTTTGACACTGGTTCGGCCCTGGATATACATCAACAGAAAACTCTATCTCCCGGTTCAGAGGCAGACTAGGTAGATCATCTAGAAAAACTTCTGGAAAGTCTTGAACAATTAAAATATCTTGAGGCTTTGACTCATTGGAAACTTGCACATCAATAACATTTGGTGACAAAACCAAAAGATTCACCAATTAAAACTTGACGAGCACTGACAGCTGCCATGACAGATATCTTCCTAGCATTCCTCGTGGCCTGAAAGGTGTGCTTCTCACCATCTGGGGGTTGAAAACTCATTGTTCCCATCCTACAGTTGATCATAGCATAGTGCTTGAACAACCAATCCATTCCCAATATCGCATAATATCCAGTTATGCCCATAATAATGAGATCAGCTAACAAATTCTTACTTTCCATTGACACCACACTGTCTTCTAGGACTTGAATTGAGTGCATACGCCCACCCAAAAGTGTTGCGGCCAAGCCCCTGCTCGGTCACTAGAAGGCACAAAGGATCGGTTAGGCCCTCGGATCTCGGCCAAGCCGAGAAACCCTTGAGAAAAACAACAAAATGAACGACCAAATGTGCTTGAAATGAAATGAAATTTGGTGTGAGATTAGTGGAGTGAGTGAGGTGTGTGATGGTGGTGGTCGTGGTCCAAGTTGATTAGAAATGACAAAATTGTGCAAGCAAACCCGCAAGTTGGCCGAAGAGCCAATGTTATGTTCTCGGCAATCACAACCTTTCCATGGAAAGGTTCTCAACTTGGGGAACCGGTTTTGGCCACTTCCTTCTTGTTTCCTTCCTTTGAATGGGAGGAGAGAAAAGTGGAACACAAGCTCGAGCAACAACCTTGAGTTGCCAAGCTAGGAGGCTACTCCTAATCGGTTCATGGAACCGAGCACTTACCTTGGAAAGGTGGTGGAAAACTCCCTCGGTTTCCTCTTAGAAAATATGCCGATGCTCATTAACTTTGCCAACCGAAATACACACACCAATGCTATGCTTATATAGGCCTAGGATGGAGGGTTTTAGGGCTGTGCTTTTGGTCTTCAAAACTTGGTGCAATGAAGCTTGTAACCGGCTCCAAAATGTTGTAGTGTGCGGCCGAGATGGTGGCAGCCAAGAGGTTGATCAATGGCTTGCTGAATGTCATGTCATGGATCCATGTTTCTTCCACAAAAGGTAAAGGGGACAAGCATCTCAAATGACAGTCTAATGGTGTGGCCAAATCGGGTAAAGTTGGCCACCACTTGCGGCACTTCCTCCTTGGCGCGCTTGCGGCCGAGAATGTCATGTTTTGCATGCCCGATTGTTTCTTCAAGTTAAGCCAATCCCGAAACCCTTTCCATCATCTATCCTAACCATTCAATCTAATCCTAAATGCCTAATGCATGCACATAATAATAAGTTAAATAAGAAAGCCAATGTTTGCCCAATAAGTTCAAAATAAAATATTACATAAAAGTTGACTCGGGAAGACAAATTCCCTTAAGAGCTTCATGATCTTCAATGGTGGCTTCCCATGCAAGGATGTGTCTCGGCTGCTCCATGTCTTGAGCCTCCACTTCCCACCTTAAGCTTGCAATTTCCGCCTCCATTGAATCATAACCTGCACAAGAATCAAATGTGTGAGAATGTAGGTTAATTAAAGTGTGTGCTTGGACTTGAGATCGTGTGACGGGCCTATGGGGCACATCAAAAAGGCAACATCACTTCATAAATACAGTCCCTTGCTATAGGCCATACATCTAAATTGACCACGAAGGTAGTTGTAATAAACGAGTGCATCGCACCAGAATCAATCAATGTATAAGCAGGTACATAATTTATCAATATAGTACCTGACACCACGGCTGGTTGGTCATCGTCGTCCGACTCGATCATGGTGAATATTCTCGTTGTCGTGCGCGTCTGACCCTTCTTCAGAGCTGGACAATCTCTACTAACATAGCTCACTTCGTTGCAGTTGAAACACCAAGTCACGCTAGGTTACGGGCAATCTCTAGCTAAATGTCCAACTTCGTTGCAATTGTAGCACTTTCTCAAGTTCAGTCTTCATTCGCCCAAGTGATACTTCAAACACTTAGGACACTGAGGGTACTACACCGACCTCCTGAGGCCTTTTGCTACTGCCCTGGCTACTCAAACTCTCGGTGAACCTTTTAGTGCCCCTCTGTTGTTGTTGCTGGAGGTACTTCTACTCTGTTGTGGGGCAATTTTGTAACACCCCGAGAAAACCCCACATTCCCGGTGCGCTACAGTACGTCTACTTATACGCACTATGACACACTAAAACTTAACACAACTCACCTATTTTAATACCACTTTCGTTTTCAAATCATTTTCAAAAGAACATTTGTGAGTATAAAAAAATTTTTAGACTCGATTCGAAACAACTCGCGCCCCGAACAGGGAATACGAAATCCTCAACATAAAAATACCCAGCGGAAAAGAAAATAATTTAAAATAGTTTTAAAATAAACCAACAAGACTCAAAATCCTAGGAAGGAGTCCAACACACCCCTAGAACTACACAATTTCGGTGCTGCGTACTCAGGTCCCCACTTCGACGTCCTGCACGTATCCTCGCAGTGTCGCGCGCGGCAACTTAACATCACCACGTCACGCGCACGTTCACAGCGCTGCGTGCCCCACGCGCCCTGCCTCTGTACCGCACATCCGCACGCACGCGCTCACCCGGCGCCGCACAACCCGTGAGCACCCGTAAGGCCGCGTGCCCCGCGCACCTGCGATCACGCTGCACCCTCACGCTCATCCACGCTTCTCAAGTACTCACTGTACACATCCCAACCTATTCCATATTCTTTCGACTCTCAACCCCTCTCTTGAAATTTCGACAGAGTAACGCCTAAAAACCGTCTATCCCAAAAATAAAACCCTGCACACAGTTCACCAGAAAGCTAGAAATATCTATCTATCAACCACTCAGAGATAACTCCATAACCAAATCAAAATTTAAAAAAAAAACAAATCCATCAACTACAAGTGAAGAAAATCCACAATACTACATGTAAAATATATATGGGTATGTCGCCAAAATCACATGCACTCCGTAAACACCTATACACGGACGCATATACAACTCATCTCATCAACTGTACATCAACACAGCAAAAGAAAAATACCCGCAAACGAACCCAGCCACCACCCACTGTCCCCACGGGTCGGGTCGCCCTGACAAAATCCTTCGTCCGGTGCCTCGGTCGCACGCTGCCAACCATCCTACGCCTCAAGATTAGGCTCTCGAGGCTCACCAGCAATGTCGTCAGTGCCTACACCATAGAACACACAACATAAGCCTAACGCTCAGTAAGTAGTACAATATGAAAGTAAAAGCCGTCAATGCAATCCTATCACATGCAGTCTCTACACTCACACTCATGTGGTCACATCTGTGACGTGTAGTGTAACCGCACCAGGGTAAGGAGGAGCCCAACGCTACCCTAGACCCTGACACGTCACCATCGTCCCGGACTCCCCAGCAACGAGGCCCACAAGCTACACACACGCATCACCACGTAGCAACCACATCAGGGTGAGGGTGTACCTCGCGCCACATTATACCCTGATACGTCGCCCCCGTCCCAGCCTCCCCAGCACGGGGCCACAGTTGCCATACACACGTTTTGCGACAGTCCAGCCGGCCCACTCTTCGAGCAAAATCTGCGACTGGTGTTGCACCGGCCCACACACTAGTAGGATCTGCGGTACCACTGCCCACCACTCTCACCATCAACACATTCACGCCGCGTGACGGCCCAACCATCCCACTCCTCGAGCGGAATCCGCGGTTGGTTACACATCGGCCCACACACTAGTAGGATCCGCGGTACCACCGCCTTACGTCTCACCACATACCCAAAATAGGCTCAAAACCATTTTCGTTCTCCTTTTTTTAAAAAAAAAAATGATGCGTGTCAAACAATACGCATGCACACCACAATCAATCACATAAATCCTAAAGTTCTACGGTGTAGGCCCACTTGGGCAAAACGCATGCATGCACTACTTACCTGGTGTCCTAAGCTCGCTTGACGCACAACTTCGCCAAAATGCCTCAACCTAAAATGCAAAAAATTCACTCATCAATCTTTACTTCAAAACTCACCAAATAATTTAAAATGACATTCGTTAACTACCTTCATGAAATTCCAACTAAAACGAGTCACTGGTTCGGGTCGGCCGAAAACCAGCCTAAAGTTCAGACGCGCATAACGTTTACGTCGTTTAACAGAATCGAGTGATTCAAGAGGATAAACGTTCCCTTAGGAACCTAGTTTAACATACTAAGACATATTTTAAAACGGTAAGCCACACCTAGGTGGAAAAATCCCAAAACCGAATCTGCCCATTTAAACCAACATGTTTCCTGTACGCTTACTACTATTACTACTCACTACTCACTTCTCTGATACTATCTCTGTAGCGCTCGGAAAACCTACACGTTTTCGGTACGCTCACTACTACTACTACTCACTACTCACTGCTCTAATACCATCACAGTAGCGCTCTTAAACCCACTCATTTTCAGTTCGTTCTTCTCTGATATCATAACTGTACCGTCCCAAAGTGGTCCTTGGACCCGGGTCGCTAACTCTGCTCATACACATACACTCAGGTAAAATTCGTATAAAATTTTAAAACTTTGTTTCTCGACTTAAAACGACCTCTTTAAAAACATTTAAAATCGTCGCAGTGGAAGACTTTGATTAAAATCATTTTAAATAAAATTTCAAGTTTTTAAAACATTAAAAGGAATTTTTGATCGACTCTTGTGAGAACCAGTCGACACTTCATTTGCCTCTGTTTTCATTGGTGAACCCTACCGGTTAACACCTCTCTGCTCATCACACTAACCAGTCGACACTTGTGAACATTAGGTCGACAGCCAATCTTCTCTTTCCACCCCGGTCATACCTTGCAATCGACACCCCTACAATTTTTACACTATCGGTCGACACCTACAGACGTCAGTCGACACTTAGATCTGCTCTGCCTTTGCAGGTTGACCCTCGCGGTCAACACTTGCCAAGTTTGGTCGACCACTAAGCTTATCGATTGACACTTCCTACCTATAATTTGCATAAAAATCCTAAATCCTTCTAATACAAGCTGAATTTCAACTTAACGCTAAAAATAACACAACGTGCACTTTTCAGTCAAATCAAAATCATTATATACATAAAAAATGACTACTAAAGTTTGAAATCCATTTACATTTCAAAACAACTCAAAGTAACTCAATAAGACTCAAAATCCTTACGCACGCCCACCTTGGTCAAAACGCGGTAATAGGATCGTCCACGAACGCTGTAATAACCAGAAAAATTTCAGATTTTTAAATCTAATTTTCAAGATTTTTAATTTAATCTCGGTTGTTGTTTCAGGTAAATTAAGTTATAAAATTTAGAATATAGTTTTAGTGCCGCTTTTCGAAAATTTTAAATTCAGGAGGATGCAGGTTTAACAAAATTTTAAGTGGTTAAAATACGTGTGGGCATTTTAGTAATATTTATTATTTAAATTATGTTATAAAAAAAAAATAAATAAATAAAAATTTTAACAAAACAACTGAACAGCTCATGAAGCCGTTCAGTGTTCTGTTCTTTCGCCAAGGCCGAGAGAAGCGACTGAGGCGAGTGAGAGGCCGAGCGGGAGATCGAGAAACGGAGAATGTGTGGCCAACGAACGACGGCAAAGTGCGACGCGGGAGCCCCGACGAGCTGAGTGAAGGTGTTGGTGTACCCTTTCCCGAGCTGAAAGCCAACGATGAACTCTCTGTTCAAGAGTAATTCGGCCGAGCCTTAATGTTCGTTTTGTTTTTTTTTCTTTTTCTCCGATGTTAATGAAATTGCTGAACGTTCTGTCGAAGGGAGGGTCTGCGTGTGTGAGAGTGTGATGGGCAGTGGGTGCTTGGTGGGAGGGAGAAAGACCAAGGAGAGGAGATAGGGCCGAGGAGGGGTTGAGTCGGAATTCAGGTTCAAGCCTGAATTTTTCTGACCTTAGTTCACCTTTATGCTAAATTGATGTGAATGTAGTTGTCTGTACATAGAAATTTTTGGAATTTGAATTGAAATCAAAACGGATGTTTTTTTTTAGAAAAAACAGGTTCTGTTTTTGGCCTTTTTGGCCTACCTACGATTAATCGTTCTAAATTCCCTTTTAGTGATTTAAAATAGGTGGTTAGAGGAATGTATGGCCGCTAAAATCGTTCGATTCCGCTCTCCGACGCAAAAGTTACACGCATCGGAAGTTTATGTCGAATTTTGGTCCAAGTCAAATTAGTGAGCATTTTTTGTAGAATTTTGACGTGTGATACTGGTGTGGCTGTTTTTGGTGCGTAAAGTTAAATTGAGTGAGTTTTGGTTGAAGAAAAACAAAAATGTGAAATTTTATAAAAAGGGGCAGATTCAGTTTCGGGGTTTTTCTACCTAGGTGCGGCTTACCGTTTTAAAATCCATCTTAGTATGTTAAACTAGGTTCCTAACAGGACGTTTAGCCACTTGAATCGTTCGATTCCGTTAACGGACGTAAACGTTATGCGCGTCCGAGCTTTGGGCTGGTTTTCGGACGAACCACATTGGTGATCCGTTTTAACTGAAATTTTCATGGATTTGGTTAAGGAATGTCATTTTAAATTGTTTGGTGAGTTTTGAAGTAAATATTGACGAGTGAATTGTTTGCATTTTAGGTTGAGACACGTTTTGGCGAAGCTGTGCGTCGAGCGAGCTTAGTACGCCAGGTAAGTAGTGCATGCATGTGTTTTTCCCAAGTAGGCCTACACCGTAGAACTTTAGAATTTTATGTTGTTGATTGTAGTGTGCGTGTGTATTGTTTGCCATGTATCATATTTTAAAAACGTGAACGAAAATAGTTTTGAGCATGTTTTGAGTATGTGGTGAGACGTGTGGCGGTGATTCCGACAACAAACGCAAAAGTTATGCACATTGAAAGTCTAAGCTGATTTTGAGCCGAGTTAGGTTAGTGAGCGATTTTAGCGAGTTCGTGGAGTGTCGTGCTAGTATGGTGGTTTTAGTGTGTGAGTAGGGTATTGGGATGAGTTTGATGGAAAACGGTTTCTAATGTAAGTTGAGCAGGTTTTTGGTTAAACGAACACCACGGAAAGCTAGGACGCCAGGTAAGTAATGTACTAGGAGTTTTACCTTCGGGCCTACATCACAGTTTAGTAGGATGCATTGCACGTTTATTTTATGTTATGCTTTGTGATATGCATCATAGTTTTAAATTACGAAACGAAATGAAAATGAATTTTCATGTTTTACAAAGTGAAACAGTAGGATATGAGGAGACGAATGAAATGAGAGATACGTAAGAAGATAATAAAGGTGAAGTTGAGTGGTCTTGTTAAGTGAGGTGGACCGCGAGGTGTATCACTCTTTCTCCACTTTATGTGGTGACCATATCTAGTGAGGTAGACCGCGAGGAGTGTCACTTTACTAAATTGAGTTTGGCCTTGTCTAGTGAGGTGGACCGTGAGGTGTGTCATCTCGAGCTAGTACGTAAAGAAAAACTCAGTAGTAAAAAGATAAAGAAGATGTAAGAAAGAGGCGAAAACGGAAGTAGAGACGAAACTGTGGAAATTGCATATGTTAGGATGTGTTTGTTTACAGTGTTTTGTTTTTATGCATTAGTTACTTAGCATTAGGTTAATAGTTGAGTTCTGTGATTTAGGTAACGACGCAGCAGCGAGTATCCCGAGCATGCCTAGGACTAGGAGGTAGTTGGTAAAGGATACTCGTGGGACGATTTGGCTGGCTATTGTAGCGTTTTGACGTGGGCGAGCGTAGGTATGGGTGGTGAGGTGTTTTGAGTCAAATAGAGTCGTTTTGATGTAAAACCACAATTTTAAACTTGTAAGGGATGATTCAATGTATATAGCAGGAACTATAGTTGTTTTGAGAAGTAAAGATGGGGTTTTAAGCATTTAGTTCAAATTTTGTCCACTTTCTGCGGAGTAAGTGTCGACCGATAAACTTAGTGGTTGACCAAACCCGGCAAGTGTCGACCACAGTGTCGTCTTGCGCGGACAGAGCCCAATGAAGTGTCAACCTAAGGCCGTAGGTGTCGACCTCTCAGTGTATGGACGAGTGCGGGGTGTCGACCTGCACGTAGCGGGGTCGACCAAATCTCGTATATGTCGACCGCGTGGGTCGACCTACTCGGACAGAGAGCAATAAATTGTTGACCGGCACACGCAAGTGTCGACCGGTAATGTAAAGTAAGGAGAAGTGTCGACCTCGAGGATCGACCGACGCGGACATAGAGGGTCTAGGTATTGACTGCCAAAGGAAGGTGTCCATCGGTCCGAGAAGTGAGTAACAGGGGTTGACCGCGAAGGTCGACCTGCGCCGGCAGAGGCGAATGAAATGTCGACCGAAATAAAAAAGGGTCGACCGAGAATGAGTTTTGTGTTTTCAGAAACTTGAATTTTATTTAAATCGAATTTATTAAAAGTCTTCCGCTACAAGGTCTTTAATCGGTTTTAAAAGGGTCGTTTTAAGTTGAAAAACAAATCTTCAAATTTTTAAAGAATTTTATTAAAAGATATGAGTGATAGTGACGAGTAGTAGTAGGTAGCGAACCGGGAAGTGGGGTGGATTTTTCAGGGCGTTACATCTATCTAAATATACACATTTGTCAAAATACCTACAGACTGGTCCACAGGTCAAAATCGCCCTAACTACTACAAGCACAGCCCATGGACGTGCTCTCTCATTTGCACTGTCGACCGTCCTGAGGATCGACGTCCTCACCTGTGATTATATCACCCACGCCACAATCTAAACTAATGAGCCTAATGCTCAACAAGTGATGTCAAATAAGATATGCATGCTCATGGATATGTTATGCTATTTGTAAAACGTGCACTTGATTTGTTCTTTATTTTCTTGCATATCATGAGTCATTGGGGTCCTGATTCTAGTAAGGAGATGACCTGACTGATTCTCCATTTGGTGGGATGACCAACTCGCTCTAAAGGAAGTGGAATGTCACACCTCACGGTCCTTTTGATAGAATAGCAAAACTCAGTTCCCTACCCACAATGACTAAAATGAGCGTTGTAGCACTCACTCTTGAGCTGGATGGTATGATTTTTCAGTTGTTACTTTCAAGTGATCTAATGCTCATTCTCGGGTTGCATGATCTGATTTCTCAACCAGTACAACATTGTAAATGGGCATTGTAGCATTGAAGCTGGATGAAATGACATTTTTTTGCCCCCATAACTTGGTTTCTAACTTCAATATATGTCACACCTCGAGAACCCACAAGTTCTCGATGCGCTCACTACGACTACACGCTACTTTAATACCACGACCTGTTATACCCCGACGGCAATATCCTCGAAAACCCCTCGCTAGGAACTCTACGTGAACTCACTCAATTTAACACCACTTTAAATTTTTAAACAATATTCAAAAGAACATTTGTAAGTATAAAAATGTTTTACTTGATTCGAAAACGACTTGTGCCTGAAAAGGGAACACGAAATCCTCAATATAAAATACGCTGTGGAAATGACAATTTAAAGGCATTAAAAAAAAAACACGACAAGACTTGAAATTTCGAGGAAGGAGTCTAACACACGCCTCACGCTACCCGACCCAGTTTCTTGCGCCGCACGCCCATGGACTGGCGCCACGCGCCGCGTGCAAGCGCATTCGACTTGGCGCCGCGCGCCCAGCGTGCGTCTTTCCACTTGACCTGCGAGTCGCGTGCCCCGCGTGCCTTATCTTTGCACTTCACGTCCGCGCGCATGCCCTCACCTAACACCGTGCGACCTGGGTGCCCTTGCAGGGCCACGTGCCCCGCGCACTACGCCACTCCTATTCGCGCCTCACCGTGCGTACCCCGACCTAATCCGTACCACCCCGACCTACCAATTTTTCTCTTGAAAATTTGGCAGAGTAATGCCTAAAAGCTGGCTATCCCAAAAATTCTAACCCTGCACACACTTCACCAGAAAACTTCAAAAATATCCATCCTATTTTATCCAGAAAATCACCAAAGGAAAAACAGAGTGGAAGAAAATAAATCTAACAACTATCAATGAAGAAAATGTATAGCACAGAACAACACAATGCTCAATCATATAATATATACACAAGCCTTCAAAACTATCCTAACTACGGGATAAATCCACCCCTGTACTCTAAACATCATGTAAATCGAATCGTCCTCAAAATACATCCAGAAACCAAACTCCGTACATCTCACCCAATACTCACCGCCTCCACGGGTCGGGTCGCCCTAACAGCCCTCCGTCCGGTGCCTCGGTCGCACGCCACCAACCGTCCTACGTCTCAGGACTAGGCTCTCGGGGTTCACCAGCAATAATATCTACACCTACACCATAGAACACACATCATAAGTCTAACGCTTAGTAAGTAATGTGATATGAAAGTAAAAAAAAAATGGAAATGCAATCCTATCATATGCAGTCTCTACACTCACACTCATGTTGTCACATCTGTGACGCGTAGTGCATTTACACCAGGATAAGAATGAACCTAGTGACACCCTACACTCTAACACGTCGCCACCGTCCCAGACTCCCTAGCAACGAGGCCCATAAGCTACACGCACGCATCACCATATAGGTACCACGTCAGAGTGAAGGTGAACCTCGCGCCACACTACACCCTAACGTGTCGCCCCGTCCCGGCCTCCCCAACAACAAGGCCACAGTTGGCACACACACGTATTCCTTAACAGTCTAGCCGGCCCACTCCTCGAGCAGAATCCTTGATTAGTGTTGCACCGGCCCACTCCTCAAGTAGGATCTGCAGTGCCACTGTCAATCATCCTCACCGTCGACACGTATACGTCGCGTGACGGCCCAGCTGGCCCACTCCTCGAGCGAAATCCGCAAGTTGGTTACGCACTGGCCCACACACTAGCACGATCTGTGGTACCACCGCCACGCGTCTCACCACTTACTCAAAATATGCTCAAAACCAGTTTCGTTCCCTTTTTAAAACATGACGCATGTCAAACAATACGCACACACATCACAATCAAACAACATAAATCCTAATGTTCCACGGAGTAGGCACACCTGGGCAAAACGCATTCATGCATTACTTACCTGGTGTCCTAAGCTTTTCCCGGTGCACGTTTCCACCAACAATCTGGTTCATCCTAGACATAAACAATCACTCATACATCTACGCATCAAAATTTACTAAATATGCTAAAATTCATATCTTTCAACTAAATCCATGAAATTCCAACTAAAACAGGTCACTAATTTTGTTCGGTTAAAAACCGGCCTAAATTTAAGACGCACATAACTTTTGTGTCCGTTATCGGAGTGGAACGATTCAAGAGACTAAACGCTCCTCTAGGAACCTAATTTAACATACTAAAACGGATTTTAAAACGATAAGCCGTAGCTAGGTGAAAAACATCAAGAACCGAATCTGCCCTTCACCCAAAAATTTTACATCTTCGGTTCCCTTAACAAAACTCACTAAAAACTCGCCTTACACACTAAAATCAGCAACACTAACATCACGCGTCACAATTCCACTAAAAACGCTCAATAATTCGACTAGGTCTAAAATTCAATATAAACTTCCGACGCGCATCGAACATCAGAATCGAACGATTCCAGTGCCCAAACGTTCCTCTAACAAGCTAATTTTATCCACTAAAACAGAATTTAAAATGAATAACCGAATCTAGGCCGGAACCCCCAAAAATAGAACCTGTTTTTACACTAAAAAAATCCAGATTTCAACATCAACCCGATTTCCACCAATTTCTCCACCAATCTATCACATTCTAGCTCACCTACACATACGTTAGCAGAATGGACGGTTCCCAACTAGGAAACCGAAAATGGCAGCACAATTACCCTCGGTTCCTCTCGGTTCTTAGCATTTCTCAACCAACTTCCCCCATAATTCAACCATAACCGCCCCCTATACCGAGCCAAATCCTCATAGAACAGGAAGGAATCGAGCCCTCGCGCTCGGTCGACAAAAATCGTAACAGGGGAGAAGCTTACCGTTGGTTTTAAGCTCGAGAAAATCCACTCACGCCCGAGTCTCTGGCTCGTCCGAACCATCTGGCACGTCAGCGCCTCTCCCCCGGTGGTCGGTCATCTGCAGCTCGCTCTCCCGATCGCTCTCTTACTCTCTCCCTCGGGTGCTCTCTTTCTCAATGATCAATAGCGAATGGCTTCTCTCTGAAGCCATTCGATTGTTTGATTATATTTTTTTATTAAATTAGAAAAATTTAAATTACTAAAATGCCCTCATGTGTTTTAACCGTAAGTAACTTCGTTAAATTTGCGTACTCTAGACTTTAAAACTTCATAAACTCTTCTACGAATCAAATTTCCCGCTAAAAAGAAAACTTCTCAAAATTCTAACAGAAAAATAATTTAAATTTCAGAAATTTCTGGGTCATTACATCCCCCCACCTTATAAAAATTTTGTCCCCAAAAATTTATGTACCGAATAGCTCGGGATACTGGCACTCCATTTCCTCATGCCGCTCCCAAGTAGTCTCCTTCATGCGATGATTGTGTGCGCCATAACACCTTGACCAAAGGGATCTCCTTATTACGCAACACCTTCATGGCCGACTCTAGTATCCTCACTGGCTTCTCCTCATAAGTTACCGTCGGCTGGATTTCAATATCCTGCTATGACACTACCTGAGAAGGATCGCGCATACACTTTCTCAGTATCGAAACATGAAAGACGTCGTGTATGGCATCCATCGAAGGGGGTAACTGAAGCTGGTAGTCGGTCTTCCCAATCCTACTGACAATCGGGAATGGCCCCACGAATCGAGGGCTAAGCATTTCTGGCTTTCCGAACCTGACCACGCCTTTTAATTGTGAGATCTTCAGGAATAACTCATCACCCACATTAAACTCCAACTCCCGACGTCTCTGATCTGCATAACTCTTTTGCCGACTCTGAGCTACCTCAATCCTCTTCCGTATCATGGCAATCTTGTCGACAGTATGTTGTAAAATCTCAGGACCTATCAACCGGGCCTTTCCAACCTCGTCCCAATATAGTGGTGACCTGCACTTCCTCCCGTAGAGAGTCTCATACGGTGCCATACCAATGGTGGACTGGTAGCTGTTATTGTACGAGAACTCGACCAATGGTAAGAACTTGCTCCAAGCCGCCTGAAACTCCAACACACAGGCTCTGAGCATATCTTTCAAAATCTGTATAGTCCGCTCTGACTGCCCGTCGGACTGAGGGTGAAAGGCCATACTAAAATCTAATCTTGTACCCATGGTCTTATGCAGACTCCTCCAAAACTTGGACGTGAACTTGGGGTCTCGGTCCGCACAATCGACACTGGAATCCCATGAAGCCTTGCTATCTCCTAAATATATAACTGGGCAAACCTATCCATGGTATAAGTCATCCTCACAGGCAAAAAGTGAGATGACTTCGTTAACCTGTCTACAATCACCCAGATAGCATTGTGGCCTTTGGCAAGCCAACTACAAAATCTATAGTGATCCGTTCTCACTTACACTCTCGTATTGGCAATGGTTGGAGCATCCTAGACGTTCGCTGTCACTTCGCTTTCACCTGCTAGCAGACTACGCCGGTCTCAACATACTCAGCCACCGCTCGCTTTATGTTAGACCACCAATAGTGCTGCTTCAAATCCCTGTACATCTTGGTGCTCCTAGGATGTACAGAGAAGGAAGATGAATGGGTCTCTGCTAGGATGTCCTTCCTCAACTCCACGACCTTCGGGACGTACCACCTATTCTGAAATTTCAGAATCCTGTCCTTCGAATAACGGAGTTCTGAACTAGAAGAGGTCTTCATACTCGCCTTCAACTCACTACACTCAGAGTCAGTCTCCTGAGCCTGACTGATCCTATCCAAAAGGGTCGGCTTCGATGACAAAACCGAAAGAGTGGCTGCAAAGTCCAAAACTACCTCCAGGGCCAAACTATGCATCTCTGTCATCAACTCAATAGGCACTATCAAAGTCATGGCAGAAATCGAAGTTGTCACTGAGCTCAAGGCGTCTGCCACCACATTCACCTTTCCCGGGTGGTACTTGATCTCCACATCGTAATCATTGACCAGTTCCAGTCATCTCCTCTGTCTCAAGTTTAGCTCCTTCTGAGTGAAAATGTACATCAAGCTCTGGTGGTCCGAGAAAATCTCGCATTGCTGCCCGTATAGATAATGCCTCCAAATCTTGAGTGTAAGAACAACTGCCACCGGCTCCAAATCGTGAGTGGAATAATTCTACTCATAAGTCTTCAACTATCTAGAGGCATAGACAATAACTTTCCCACTCTACATCAAAACACATCCTAACCCAATCCAGGAGGCATCACAATAAATGCAGAACTTCTCCCCTTCCACTGGCAATGTCAACACAAAAGTTGCCGTCAATTTCTACTTCAGTGTCTGAAAGCTGTCCTCACATTTGTCAGTCCACTCATACTTCACGTCCTTCCGTGTCAACTGGGTCAACTGGGCAGCAATCTTAGAAAACCCCTCAATAAATCTCCAGTAATATCCAGCTAATCCCAAAAAACTACAGATCTCGGTGACATTTGTCGGTCGCGACCACTCCCTCACTACCTGAACCTTCATTGGGTCAACTGAAATGCCATCGTAAGAAATGACGTGTCCCAAGTAGTTGATCCGGTCTAACTAGAACTCGCACTTAGAGAACTTCGCCTAAAGCTGGTGTTGTCCTAAAGTAGTCAGTACAATCCTCAAATGCTCTCTATGCTCCTCCTCGCTGCGAGAGTAAATTAGAATATTGCCAATAAACGCTATAACAAACCTGTCCAAGTGCTGTCTTAATACTCTATTCATCAGGTCCATAAAGGTTGCCGGGGCGTTGGTTAGCCCAAAAGACATAACCAAGAACTCAAAGTGCCCGTACTTCGTACGAAAAGCAATCTCCGGTATGTCTTCCTCTCTGACCTTCAACTGATAGTAACCGGACCTTAAATCAATCTTAGAGAACACACATGCACCCTGCAACTGATCAAATAAATCATCTATCCTCGGTAGTGGGTACCTGTTCTTCACCGTTAGTTTATTCAGTTCTCGGTAATCAATGCACATATGCAAGGATCCGTCCTTCGTTTTGACAAACAAAACAGGCGAACCCCAAGGTGAAAAGCTATGGCGAATGAAGCCCTTATCTGTCAACTCTTCTAACTACACCTTCAACTCCTTCAACTCTGTAGGTCCCAACTTGTATGGGATTTTACATACCGGCTCAGCTCCAGGGTATAGATCAATGACAAACTTGATATCCCGGTGAAGAGGTAGACCAGACAGATCCTCGAGAAAGACCTCCAGAAACTCCTGCACAACAGAAATATCCTGCAGCTGAACTCCACCCTGCAACTGCATATCCACAACACTGGCCAAAAATCCAACACCCCCACCACGTAGCAACTGTTGTACTCAAATAGCATACATCACTAGAATTCTATTTAGACCCCGCCCTGCTCTGAATGAATAACTCTCTCCACTCGAAAGCTGAAAGCGAATCTATCGAGTCCTGTAGTTGATCATGGCAAAGTGTCTGAATAGCCAATCGATCCCCAAAATAACTTCATACCCCTTCATATGGAGTATGATCAATTCTGCATATAGCTGTTTTCCTCCCACAGTCACCACATCCCCTCGTACCACCTCATTAGAATACAAGCGCTCTCCTGATGGTAACAGCACCTCATAAAACTTTCCCGAAGAACTAGGCTCCAGGTTCGCCTCGACTACGAAGGCGACAGATATAAACGAGTGCGTGGCACCCGTATCAACAAGCATATAAGCCGCTATGCCTGAAATGCATATAAGCCGCTATGCCTGAAATAAGAATACTACATGAAATGAATGATAACTGGGCAGCATCATCTGGCTCAAAAAGAACAAAGACTCTGGGCGCTACTCTCGTTGACGTCCGACTCCCTGCCGAGCACCTATTAGCAAAATGTCTCACCTCATTGCAGTTGAAGTAACGGTTCTGACGCGGCTTTTGACACTCTCTAGACATGTGGCCCACCTCGCCACAGTTATAACACCGCATTGAGCCCACTCTGCACTCACCAAGGTGACTCCTCTGACACTTTGGGCACACCAGATACTGCCTCAACCCCTGCGGCCTCTTGTTGCTTCCTTGGCTGCTAGATTTGTCACTATGCCTCTTCAGGCCCTTCGGCAGGGACGTCCCCTCCCCACTCAACTGCTGTAGTGCCTTTCTGAATGATCTCCGAGGCTGCTCCTCAGGTACCTCTCTATAATTGGGGAGTTTCGCCCGAGCCTCCTCAATATCCAAGTCCTTCGCTACCACCTCCTCATATGGCATGCCTCGAGTCCCTGCAATCCGCATGCCCATGTAAATATCTGGTTTCAGGCCCTGCATAAATTGGTGTACCTTATTCTCATTGAGGCTCACCAAATGCCCCACAAACCGTGACAAGGCCTCGAACTTTCGAACATACTCAGCCACGGTGCCTATTTGCCTCAGCTGTGCAAACTCTACCATCTTCCGTGTTCTAATAGAGTGACTGAAATACTTACCAAAGAACACTGTCTTGAACTCCTCCCAGGTCATGGCCCCCACATCTCTCGTAGTCACTACAGTATCCCACTAATGGCTAGCATCCTTAGCCAGACAGAATGCTGCACTAGACACCTTGTCCCACTCTTCCACCCATCATCCTCTCTATGTTGTGTATCCACTCCTCAGCAATGAGAGGATCCAGTGATAACGCGTCAAAAGTTGGGGGTCTAAGTCTATGCAGCCTATCACTCCCTCTGTTCGACGAACCCTGGGCACTAGACTGGCTCTGGTTGTCTCTGCTCATAAATCTCGTTAGCTACTGAGACTAGCGGTGGACTAACTCGGTAAGCTGTTGAATAGTATCATCCATGTCGCCTAAAGCTCTATGCGTCTCGCGTCATGGTCGACCTCTTCCTCTAGCCTCTCTAGGCATTTTCTACCTTTAAAATATACAAAACTCACATTAGTCTTAACAATAAAACTAAATCTAAACACTTACAGTTGGTTGAGTGCTCTCGTGCAACAGCTGGTGGTGTTAGGTAATCCTCTGAAAGACGTCGACCCTGTGGCTCTGATACCATATAACTGTCATACCACGAGAACCCACAAGTTCCAGGCGCGCTCACTACGACTACACGCTACTATGATACCACGACCTCTGTAATAACCCCAAAATTTCTAGAATTTAAATTATTTTCCTGTTAGAATTTTGGAGAAGTTTTATTTTTAGCTGGAAATTTATTTTACGAAGCTTAAAATTTATTCATAGAAGAATGTTTGAAGTTTTAAAGTCTGGAGGACGCGAATTTAACGAAGTTACGGACGGTTATAACACATGAGGGCATTTTAGTAATTTAAATTTTTCCAATTTAATAAAAAAATAATATAATCAAACAACCGAATGGCTTCGGAGAAAAGCCATTCGGTTGTTGATCACCGAGAAAGAGAGCACCCGAGGGAGAGAGCGAGAGAGCAAGCTGCCAATGAGCGACCACTGGGGGAGAGGCGCTGACGTGCTAGATAGTTCTGACGAGGCAGAGACTCGGGCGTGAGTGGATTTTCCCGAGCTCAAAAACGACGGTAAGCTTCTCCCCTATTATGATTTTTTTCAACTGAGCGTGAAGGCTCGATTCCTTCTGGTTCTCCGAGGATTTGGCTCGGTATAGGGGCAGTTGTGGTTGAATTGTGGAGGAAGTTGGGTGAGAAATGTTGAGAACCGAGAGGAACCGAAGGTAATTGTGCTGCCATTTTTGGTTTCCTAGTTGGGAACCGTCCACTCTGCTAACGTATGTGTATGTGAGTTAGAATGTGATAGATTGGTGGAGAAATTGGTGGAAATCGGGTTGATGTTGAAATCTGGATTTTTTTTGTGTAAAAATAGGTTCTATTTTTGGGGGTTCCAGCCTAGCTTCGGTTATTCGTTTTAAATTCCGTTTTAGTAGGTAAAATAAGGTTATTAGAGAAACGTTTGGTCGTTGGAATTGTTTGATTTCGATGTCCGACGCAAAAGTTATGTGCGTCGGAAGTTTATGTCAAATTTTAGACCGAGTCAAATTATTGAGCATTTTTAGTGGAATTGTGATGGGTGATGTTAGTGTGTAAGGCGAATTTTGAGTGAGTTTTGTTGAGGGAACCGAAGTTGTGAAATTTGTTTGGTGAAGGGCAGATTTGGTTTTTGTTGTTTTTCACCTTACTGTGGCTTATCATTTTAAAATTCGTTTTAGTATGTTAAACTAGGTTCATAGAGGAGCGTTTGGCCTCTTGAATCGTTCGATTCCGATAACGGATGCAAACGTTATGCGCATCCGAAGTTTAAGCCAGTTTTCGGTTGAACAAAATTAGTGACCCGTTTTAGTTAGAATTTCATGGATTTAGTTGAGAGATGTGATTTTTATCATATTTAGTGAATTTTGATGCGTAGATGTATGAGTGATTGTTTATGTCTAGGTTAAACCAGATTGTTGGTGGAAACGTGCACCTGCAAAAGCTTAGAACGCCAGGTAAGTAGTGCATGTATGCGTCTTGCCCAGGTGGGCCTACACCGTGGAACATTAGAATTTATATTGTTTGATTGTGATATGCGTGCATATTGTTTGACATGCATCATGTTTTAGAAAGGAACGAAAAGGGTTTTGAGCATATTTTGAGTAAGTGGTGAGACGCGTGGCGGTGGGACCGCAGATCTGCTAGTGTGTGGGCTGGTGCATAACTAACCGCAAATTTTGCTCGAGGAGTGGGCCGGCTGGGCCATCACGCGACGTGTACGTGTTGACGGTGAGAATGATGGACAGTGGCGCCACAGATCTCACTCGAGTAGTGGGCCGGTGCAACACCAGTCGCGGATTCTGCTCGAGGAGTGGGCCGGCTTGGCTGTTGAGGAATGCGTGTGTGTGGCAACTGTGGCCCCGTTGCTGGGGAGGCTGGAACGGGGGCGACAAGTCCGAGTGTAGTGTGGCGAGAGGTTCACCCTCACCCTGACGTGGTTGTTGTGTGGTGATGCATGTGTGTAGCATGTGGGCCTCGTTGCTGGGGAGTCCGGGACGGTGGCGACGTGTCAGGGTGTAGGGTGGCCTAGGTTCATTCTCACCTTGGTGCGACTGCACTACGCATCACAGATGTGACAACATGAATGGAGTGTAGAGACTGCATGTGATAGAATTGCATTGTTTTTTTTTGTACTTTCATATCGTATTACTTACTGAGCGTTAGGCTTATTATCTGTGTTATATGGTGTAGGTGTAGATATTGTCGCTGGTGAGCCCCGAGAGCCTAGTTCTGAGGCGTAAGAGTGTTTGTGGCGTGCGACCGACACACCGAATGGCGGGCTGTTAGGGTGACCCCACCCGAGAAGGTGGTGATTATTGGGTGAGATCTACGGAGTTTGGTTTCTGGATGTATTTTGGGGACGATTAGATTTACATGATAATTAGAGTATAGGGGTGGATCTATCCTGTAGTTGGGGTAGTTTTGAGGGCTTGTGTATATATTATATGATTGAGCATTGTATTGCTCTGTACTGTAGATTTTCTTCATCGATAGTTGTTAGATTTATTTTCTTCCACTCTCTTTTTCCTTTGGTGATTTTCTGGATAAAATGGGATGGATATTTTTCAAGTTTTTTGGCGAACTGTGTCCAGGGTTAGAATTTTTAGGATAGCTAGTTTTTAGGCGTTACTCTGCACAATTTTCGGGAGAAGAGTTGGTCGGGGTTGTACAGATTAGGTTGGGGTACGCGCGGTGAGGCGCGAATAGGAGTGGCGGAGTGCGTGGGGCATGCGGCCCTGCAAGTGCGCGTGGGTCACATAGCGTCGAATGAGGCCGTGTGCGCGGAACGCCCAGTGCGGAGGTAGGGCGCATGGCTCGCAGACCAAGTGAGAACACGCGCGCGGGGCTCGCAGCGCTAGGTCGAGGGCGTATACGCGGCACAGGGCCATGGGCATGCGGCGTCAGACCCTGGCACTGAGTTGGGTAGCACGAGGCGTGTGTTGGACTCATTCCTAGAAATTTCAAGTCTTGTTGTCTTATTTTTTTTTAAATTCTTTTAAATTGTTATTTCCGCTGCATATTTTATATTGATGATTTCGTGTTCCCTCTTCGGGCACGAGTCATTTTTTAATCGAGTCAAAAATTTTTATACTTACAAATTTTCTTTTGAATATGGTTTAAAAATTAAAAGTGGTGTTAAATTGAGTGAGTTCACGTAGAGTTCCTGGGAGTAATAGCGAGGGGTTTTCAAGGATGTTGCCGTCGGGGTGTAACAATATATATTGACAAACCATTTCCTTCTAAAAGCAGCAAAAGCAACTTGAAGAGACACTAAACACTCTTAAACTTGCAAAAACTCATTGTTCAAAATACTCAATTTTTATTATAAAATCAACTCATCACATGCCATTGCACCTACTTCTGTATGCCTCTCCATGCATCTACAACATATAAAGTCTGCTACCACATAAAATTACCATCCAAAACCCATCTCTCATGCAAGTCTACTTTAGCAAGTCACCACCATACATGTCTTTTTCACCCATGCATATGCCAAACGACAAGCAACTAACACCTATCACATGTCCACCATGTTTTTGCCATGGGTTCAACTTCTCATTGATTTTGTTTGTCAACTTCTACAAGGTAGATGCTGGCTGGTATGCCCTAGCTTTTCCCTTCCTAAGAATGCTTCTCATTCTGAGTTGAGGCATGATGTTAGACTGTTGTGTGTCCTCTTACACAAATGCTCAAACTCTTGGGCTCACTTAAGCATGAATCTTACACAATATTCCCACATGGTCTCTTTGGGACTTGTGTACGCCTTCCACGTGAGCTTATTCTTGTTCATGCACCCGGTCATTTTCTAGACTTGTGCTAACAATTCACTTACTCTTGTTCATGCACCCAGTCATTTTCTATACTTGTGCTAACAATTTACTTACTTCATTTGTGGGTGTCAAACTCTCCTCTATCAAATGAAAGAGATGTGCTTTACAGTGGGTGTCCACTTTTCTCTCTGTGATCTAGCCTTAACCTCACAACTATAAAATTAAGGTTTATTAATCTCATATGCATCTTCACGTAACCATCCCACCTTTGATGATAAAGTTTCTCGCACTCTTTGAAGGATTTCAAGAAACATGCCCTGCTCAATCACACAATTGCATTGTCATAATGAACAAGATGAAAAATATTTTGAAGTTTCATAGTACAATTTATATGTAATTCCTACACTTAACGTTCCACTAAGATGATCCATACCACTTAAATCATGGGTTTCTCTCTCAATAGTCTTTATTTGAATCAAAATCCATTAGAAACCATTGATATGTCTTTCTCAACATTAAGCAAATTGTTGATAAATAGATATTTAGATATTCCTCTTCCCTTTCAAAGTTCCTCAAAATCCAACGAGCCTGAATCCACAATGCTTCAAGCATTTGTGACTTTCCTTGAAGTCTTCTTGCACATTACCCTAGTAGAGTGAGCATTCTTCCACACCTGAAGTGGCTATCCACCTTGTCGAGCATTCTTTTGATGTAGCCCCATGTAGCAATCTTATAAAACAAGCACCATTTTGCTTGACTTGAAATGCCATCGAACTCCTTTTGGGTCGTAATGTCCTTCTTTTAAAATTCCATTACGTATTACACATTAAACAACTTGAGAACTGCCTTACTTGGTGTTAATCAATCCCCTTCGAAATCAAGGCTGGCTTGGTTCCCATCCTTTAATTTACTCCAACATACAAATGCCACGTTGCTTTGATTTTTTTGAACCTACGAATGTCTACTTGCCTTGTCGCTCCTGTCCACCTGAGCACCCTACCAAGCTTTTCATGACTCCATCACAAGCTTACTATCTCACTTGCATACTCTTGTGCCCTGATTATGCATCTGTATTCGACCAATGTGTCTGCCAATATGAACACCAACACATGCTGCAAATTTCATTCCACTCATCAAGAGTAAGGTTGGCACCTTAGCACCCTTGTTATGTGTTTCCTACACAATCCTTGCCAAGTCTCACATGGCTCTAAAATGTCATTCCTCCATCTTTTGCTTTCATGCATCAATTTGCACATTCCTGTGTGTGTCCTAATGAGCGTTTCATTCATCGCCACATCTGCCAACGTGTACTCCTTCATGCACTATGAATATCAAGCCTCTCCTTAAGAGTTATGGTGGCACGTCAATTCCCATGTTGTGAGTGTCCTACCACACGCTCCTTCGAGTCTCGCCCTACATCAGATCTCCCTATCACCAACATGAGTCTTGGACAACTCTAACATACACTTGAGTCGTATAATTTAATAAAATTAGCTTCCTTCGGCTCAAATCTCCTTCCCACCTCTTTAAAATAAGCTTTTGTTGTGTCATCACGGTCCACATAGTGAAACTCTCCACAAGAAGCATGAGCTTCTCTTCTTCATCATGCTCATCTAGTACACTAATAAACTCTCTCTTCCTTCATCTTCAAGGGACTACAACAACCATGTTGTGAAACCAATTATTCCCCTTACTAATCGCCATCCTAAGGTCTAATATCACTTGTCACAAATTTTGAAATTCCTCATAAAATTGGAACCCACATGCGACACTAATTAGCCATGCACCACGCTTTAGAAGAGAGCCTACTGTATTAATTATTTGTTTAGCATTTTGGTTTAGTTTGCTTTAACAAGTTTTTTAGTTAGATTTGTAGTTGTTTTATCTTTGTTAAATTGGTCAATCTATTTTCAAATAAACTAGTTGGAGAGTTGATAGGGGGATCAGAAAAAGAAGAGTTAGAATTAGATTTGGAGAGAGAGAAAAGTCAGAGAGAAAATAAGCGAGAGAGAAAAGGGTGAGAGGGATTTATTGGAAAATGTTAGTTTTCTTGTAATCTAGGGAAAATGTTAGTTTACTTGTTTTCTAGATTTTCTAATAAAATTCGCTACTGAAGTTTTGTGTCGTGCACGTCGGAAAATTTTGTTAAACTATGTATATTCTTATGTCATGATTTCTTCTTTCACTTTTCTAATTAATTCAGAGATGTTATCTAAAGTGTATAGTATTATTTTTGCTTAGTTTGGGGGACGAGGTACGAAAGGAGGTCACCGAAGAAAGTTTGACGATTTTAGTAATGTTCAAACTTGAAGAAAAGGTTGTTGGCAAACCGTCTGTGTTTAAAAAATAAGTTGTATACAATCGCAATAGAGGAACCAAAGCAGGTGTGGAAAGATGATGATTTTAACAAAATAATTTTGGATTTGAATAGTATCGGTGTCAAGATAGAAGAAGATGATCAATCTATTATCTTGTTTAGTTCTCGACAGAAGCAGTATGAACATTTGGTCGACACTATGCTCTATAAGAAGCAAACCTTAACCATGGTAGAGGTCAAGGGTGCAGTCAATTCGAAGGAGATAAGGAAGCTTTAGATGGTGAAAGGTTATCAGTGCGGGGAAGATCTTGAACACGTGATCAGAAGAAATCAAATAATAAAACATGATCAAAATCTAGGCAAGGTAAGAAGTATTTCTTTTAAACAAAGAATGACAATTCAAGAAGGATTGTCATGAACTTAAACAAAGGATGGCCAAGAAGAATACCAAGATTGGTGATGCCTTGATGGTCTCAAATGGTTTTGACTCTTCGAACATTTGGTTTGAATCAAGAAAAGATTCTAGTGATCAATGTGCCCTTGATTTGAGTTAATTTTTTTCACATGACTCATAGGAAGGACTGCAAAATGGGTTTTCATCTTTTTTTCAAAACTATGATTAAACTTCAAAACTATTCATGAGTTTTTATAAAGACGGTTAAGGAAGTCTCTTACTTCTTTTTTTATCAAAATCGGCTTCACGAGCCCTAAGTGAGGATATTTTGCAAAGCTTCATCACGTATATAAGTGGCTATAAAATGAAAATAAACCTAGTTTTCAATAGAAAATTTCATCAGTGAAATATGAGTGTCATACAAGGACCACTCTAGCACCATTGCAAGAAAAGTGGTGATCTAAAGACCAGATAACATTTCTGAGGATGAAGGAAACTGTAATAGCGGTCTGAAGATCAAGCTTATCACCCAAATGGTCAGCAACAAACAGTCAGCCATGACACCAACTCAAACCATTATACGATCAGGGATTCAAAACTCAAGGAGCGCATCATCACTACCCTATTGTCAGTTTTCTGTTCCTACAAACAACACCACCTTCACGCAATAGAAAGGGTATTAAGATGTCGTCGTGATATTTGATGTCAAGACTACTCAAAGTATTAGATGCTTCATCCTTCAACATACCACAACAAAACTATAATCATGTAATGCTAAAAATAAATGTAAGAAAACAATACGTAGATATATGTATAAAACAACGTGCTGGCGACTAGTCCTCGTCATACTTTGATAGATGACAACCCACCAAAACAATAATTTTTTGAAAATACGCTATGTAATGCAAGAAGCATAAAATCTATACCTTAACGATGACTATTCTTCTTCCTTATAAGAGTGACAACCTCTGCATTTGACGCAAAATCAACAAACTTGTCCGAGTCTGAAAAGGAAACCATATCATGAATATCTCACTCAATACCTAGGGAAGATGCAAGGATGGGTCATATACCGAGACCCAATGCATTAAGCTCGTGCGAGCGACACTTCAGTCACTAGTTGACACTTATAAGTGTGAGTCAACACTATTAACACTCGGGTTAACTCACAGTTGACACTTCCATCACACGTTCGACACTGCATACTTCTCGAGTTTACCTATGGTTGACACTACAAACGTCTCGGTATTGAGTGACCCATCCTTGTATACAACAAATCGACACTCCCCCTAAAGTGTCGACCTTTGAATTGATTTCCATGAAGGAGGAGTTTGTGAAACTTGCCCTTTTCTACCATTTTTTGCCTCAAAACAGCCATTAAACTGACAAACACTTCAAACATACCAATCAACCAAAATGATTGAATGAATTTGAGCTCCATTGCCGGGATCCATTACCACACCTAAACTCTAACTCCAATCCTAGAAACGAATGTTAAATGATTTATCTTCAAAACATCTTCATAAAAAGTTGGAGGTGAAGGTTCCGAGAATGTTTCTCTGCCGCCGGAGATTGATAGTTTGCACAATCGGAAACCACCTTACTCTCGCCCTCTCCTTCTCTCTTGGCAGCACACTAAGGGAAAACGGTCACCAAGGGTTTCCTAAACCCTTTTAAACAAATTTTTCTATTTACACTTTTGCCCCTCTTTTTTAATTAATTTGCTTAACTTTCCATTTGTTCTACTAAAGTATAAAATGCAAAACCCTTAAATTTCAAACATTAATTCAAGGCAATTCCCAATTATTTGATATCAATTTCTTCTTATTTAACTGCACAATAATTTATCAAATTACTGAACAGGGCCAAAATTCTGAAATATCGTATGTGGTTATAAAATACAAAACGTGCCAACCCATAACACGTTGTCAGTTAAAAATGAAAAAGCCAACACGTGGAAATCAAATTACTTACAAAAATACTAGGTTTTATAAGCACAATCCTCAACATAATGGTTTGGTCAAGAGGATGAATCGAATAGTCTTGGGAAGGGTAAGATGTATGCTCCTCACATCGAATTTACCCAAGTCGTTCTATGAGTTATAGCACGAGGAACCCAAAAAATATGAGAGATTGAAGGTGTTTAAGTGTGCGGCTTATGCACACATAAAACAAGATAAACTAAAGCCTCGAGCTAAGAAGTATATTTCATAGGGTATCCAAACAGTGTAGAAGGGTATAAGCTTTGGTGTATCGAACTTGGCAAGCAAATAATTCTTCATCATTATATGATATTCAATGCAAAGAAACTGTCATAAAACTACAATCGGCTCCGAAGACAAAAGTAAGGCCCAGCAAAGCTCGAAAAATTGTGATTCAGGATGAGCTAGATGATTTTAGCTCTAGAAATATTTCTCAAGTGATTGATCATCATACTGATCAGATTACTTCTTGATGAGAAGGTTCAATGGGAGAAAGATAAGTGATGGATTATTAACTCACACAGACATGACTAAACGAGTTGTGAAACCGACTCAATGTCTCGAATATGGGAATGTCATTGCATATGTCTTTCTGGTTTCGATTGATCTTGAGAATGGGGAGCTTGTGAGGCTATTAGCTGCAAAGATAAAAGAGATTAGAGTAACGTTGTGAATGAAGAAATGACATCGCTATAGAAAAATAGCACATAGGTGTTGATGGAAAAACCAGAAAATAAAATTTTTGTGAGCTATAAGTGGATCTGCAAGCGAAAGGAAGATATTAACAGCAAGCCTATACAAAGGTTCAAGGCAAGACTGGTTGCTAAGGGTTTCATGTAGAGAGAAGATAGATTTCAATAAATATTCTCTCCGGTTGTGAAACAGACTTCGATAAAGTTGGTTTTGTCATTTGTGGCAACATATAATCTACAATTAGAGTAGATGGAAGTGAAGACGACATTCTTACATGGGAATTCAGAGGAAACTATATTCATGGAACAACCAAAGGGATTTGTAAATGGAAATACGAATCACGTTTGTCTTATGAAAAAATCACTTTATGGCCTTAAACAATCACAAAAGCAGTGGACCTAAAGTTTGATCCTTTTATATGTAGTATCGGGTTTGTAAAAAGAAAATATGATAGTTGTGTTCATGTGAAAGTCACAACATCAAGAAGAGCATTGCATCTACTGCTATATGTGGATAACATTTTGATTGCAAGAAGACATAAAATGGAGATTCGGAATTTAAATGAAGAACTTGGAAAATAGTTTGATATGAAAAACTTGGATGCACCAAAGAAAATTTGGGATTCAGATTTTGAGGGATAGAGAAAAAAACATTTTAGAACTTTCTCAAGGAGAATACTTGAAGCTTGTTCTCAACCCATTTCATATGCAAAATCTAAAGTCTGTTAGCACACCATTGGGTGCTTATTTTCAACTATAAAAGTTGCAAGCTGTAACACCCAGAATTTTCTGTTAAAACTAATTTCGGATTTACGTAATTGTAGTCGGCGGAGTTTTGGTCAGAATTGACAACGAAGAATTTCTACCATTAAATATAAGATTATTATTGAACTAATGGTGAAGAAAAAAATTTAAACATTTCAACCGAACACAGATCGAATGACAGGTTTATTAAACAAATAGAGGTTGAGGGCAGTTTAGTAATTAGGTAATTATATTTAAAAAATAAAACAGAAGGGAGGAACGAAAATCCCCCCCCCCCCCCTCTGTGCATTTCTTCCTCCCCACAACACGAGAAACCCTCATTCGTCAACAGAACCGATCTCACTAAGTTCCTCTGCACTTCATCAATTTAAGGTATGATTTAATTAGTTTTGAGTAGATAGCTAGTTCCTTATTTGTTTTGAGTGTTAAAAATGATGTTATTGAGAATATTAGATGGTTTTAGTGAAAACCTAAGAGGACATTGTGGAAAATTGAAGTTAGAGTTGATTTCTACCAGCATGTTGGTATTTAAGCTAGAAATAGAAGTAGATTATGAGATTTTATGGAAAAGATTGAGCGTTTGATTAGCCGAGTACGCGAATTGTAGAACGGTTTTCGCTCGGCCACGTCCAGCCAAGCTGTAGGTGTTGAATTAGGAAATGGATAAGACCATTAGAAACTAGATATCTTATGGAGTATGTAGCATTTCAAATCGTCCAATTTAGACGAGTATTTTGAGAAGTCATGAATTTTCAAAGTTGGTCAAAAATTGAGTTGGATTTCGGGTTTAGTAGAGAGTTTTGGTTTTATACGAGTTATGCTTTTTAAGCTAGGAATTTATGAGTTGAACGAAGTAAAATTGATGAAGGTGTGGTTTTATAGGTTCTCCAGTTAGCGAGCCGTATACGGAGTACGAGTTGCGAAGGACGCCAGGTAAGTAATGTAGTACGAGTTTTACCTTCGGGCCTACATCACAGTTCAGTAGGATGTATTGCACGTTTATTTTATGCTATGCTTTCATGGTTGTGCATCATTGTTTTAAAGTAGGAGAACGAAACGAAAAATGAATTTTCATGTTTTTACAAAGTGAAACAGTAGGACGTGATGAGACGAATGAAATAAGAAGATACGTAAGAAGATAAGAAATGTGAGGTTGAGTGGTCTTGTCCCCAGAGGTTGACCACGAGGTGTATCACTCTTCCTCCGCTTTACGTGGTGACCTTGTCCCTAGAGATGTACCGCGAGGTGTGTCACTTTACTAGATTGAGGTTGGCCTGGTCCCGAGAGGTGGACTGAGAGGTGTCTCACCTTGATATATTACATAAAAAAGAACTCAGCAGTAAGAAGATAAAGAAGATGTAAGAAAAAGACGAAAACAAAAGTAGAGACAAAACTGTAGAAACTGCATATGTTAGAATGTATTTGTTTTCAGTATTTAATTTTTATGTGCATTACTTACTTAGCATTAGGCTAATAGTTGAATTCTGTGATATAGGTGACGATGCCATATCCGGTGAGTACTCAGAGCATGCCCAGGACTAGTAGGCGGTTGGGGGAATACGCACGTGAACGATCTGACCGACTGTTAGGGCGTTTTGACTATAGTAGGCATAGGTATGGGTTTTGGAAGTATAATTGAAATGATTTTTGTGGTTTTGGGTCGATTGAATGTATAGATGGATTTCAAACTTTAGTAGTCGTTTTATTTACGTAAATAATGATTTTGAGTTGATGGAAAAGTGTACGTTGAGTTATTTTTTTAGCGTTGAATCGAAGTCGGTTGATTTTGTGAAGTTTTTTAAGTTTTTAAACAGAGTTCTAGGGAAGTAGTGTCAATGGATAGGCTTAATGGTCAACCAAACCCGGCAAGTGTCGACCGCGAGGGTCGACCTGCGTAGACAGAGCGTCATGGGGCATCGACCTGTGTGTGGAAGTGTCGACCGGTTAGTGTAAAGATGGTAGAGTGTCTGCCGCAAGACTCGACCGCTGGAAAACAGAGAGGACGAAGGTGTCGACCTGTGAAAGCAGGTGTCGACTTGTGAAAGCAGGTGTCAACGACTCTTTGAGATAAGCGCAGAAGTGTCGACCGGTGTTCTCATTGTCGATCGACGAAAAGACCTGAGACGAACGTAGTGTCGACCGGTGTTCTCAGTGTCGACCGACGAAAAGATCCGAGAGAAACGTAATGTCGACCAACATTTGCCAGTGTCGACCAATGAAAAACCCGAGACAACCCAAGTGTCGACCGACGTTTACAGGTGTCGACCAGTTTCTCTATTTTATGTTTTATAAAAATGAAGTTTTATTTAAACTTATTTTAATATAGTTTTCCGCTGCAATGATATTTAAAACATTTTCAAAAATGTCTTTTTAAGTCGAAAAACAAAAGTTTTAAATTTTATTCAAATTTTCCGAGCGTAGTGAGTGAGTAGTAGAAGTCTGCAAAATGGGAACCGTGTAGGGTTTCCGGGGCGTGACATAGATGGTATCAGAGCAGTGAATGAATTGGAACGGGTAGGCTTTCGGGTCGTGACAGAGATGGTATCAGAGCAGTGAATGAACTGGAAACGGGTAGGTTTTCAAGTCGTGACAGAGATGGTATCAGAGCATTTACCCAACCGGAAGTGTGGCCGACGAGAACGTCGAGCCCCTATGAGGAGAGGTGGATTGTGAAGGCATGAGGGCGTGTCACAATTCCCACACCGCTTAGGAAAAAGTGAAGTAGATAGTTAATCAGTAGTAGGAGGGGATGTTACGGGGGTTAGAGTCAATAAATCAAACCGTTCAAATAATTGCCTAAAAGCACCGATCGCCGCACGACGTACTTCGACATATGTAAGTGTTTAAGTTTAACTGTAGTTATTAGATATTTATGTTAGTAATTGGTTTTGTCTAGGAAATTAACCAGATTGTCTAGACAACCAGGATGCTCACGAGTGTCGAGAGAGGTAGCTGACTCAAGGAGGAAGGATGATTCGTTGACGATTAGATAGTTGACGGAGTTAAGGAACAGACAGTCCCGACAACTAGGAATACTATAAATAAAGAAGGATATGAAAATTCAGGTCTCAGCCCGATTAACTGCCAAAGTGGAGATAAGTTATGCGTAGAAAGAATCATGGGAATTCGGGTTCGAGTACTCTAGTTGACTGAAGTGGAGAGGAAATTGAAAATAATACTATGTGCCAGATTAACGTTAAGGATGAGCACCCTATAAGGCTAAATGGCTGACACGTGAGTTCCCATAAGAAGGGGAATGACTAGATTCATCATTTGTTAAGAGTTTAAATTCTAGAGGATAAAAGTTGGAAGACTAGAATGCATAGTTCTAGCTACGAAATCTAGGATAGAAGATCCATTACTGAGTAAACGTTTTGACCGAATCTCAAGTTATACATTATTGGAGGTTAAGTCGTTGTGGACCAAAATTGTGATCACGATAATAAAAGTTGATGGGGGAAACTTAAGGTAGAAATGTGAGGTCAAAGTTAAAACCTAAAGTTATTTCCGTGAAGACGATTTAAGGATCTCCTTCATGACTTCCTTTTAGAGTCGTAGGGTCGTGAAATAAAGAGATTATGCGTTGAGAAGTATACCCCAAAACAACCAGGAGAAAATCCGAACATTAGAGTTTTATTTTACTATTGTGGATATAATTTATGAGATATAAGTCAGAAATGACTAGAGTCATATTTTAGTTGGTTAATTTCCTCAAAGTTGATTACCTTATACTAAGGACAATATTGAAAAGGCTCGACGTAGGATTGTTTAGATCAATCATTAATTGAGGAAAGGTGGAGGTTAGTCTTCCTATGGAGACCGGTGTATCTCGAGGGGTATAGACAACTGGTGAAATATTAAAGACCTTACGTTAGAGTTATATAGAACCTATAGCCAGTGTAACGACTGTTGGAAATGTAACGAATTAGGATAGTACAAGGATTTCGTTTGACTTGAGAACGTGAAGGTTAGAATATGGAGTTAAGATTGATCCAACTAAGGTTGTGACGTAAGCGCAAAGTTCATATTCAAGGTAGTACATGGGTTAACCTTTATTGTGGAACAATAAGGATGAGTAGTAATTGAGAGACTTAGTTTACGAAATTTTGAGAACTTATGCCATAGAGTTAAGTTGACGGAAGTAAGTATTGAACTAGACTTAAATATATAATGTTAAACAAACGTAGTCTGATGAAAGGAAGTAACCGACCTTGAATAAGGAGTTACGGTAATGTCAAGGATAATTGGGCATTGAGGAACCTCGAGGTGAAACTAGTATTCGAATGGTTAACAGAATAGTTAAATAGCCAAGGGAGAATATGAAACATTTTACGAGAACCCTCTCTTAACCCTTCTATTACTCACGAAAGGAAATGTTACAACACCAGCTATAACGAAGCAAAGGACTCACACAACTCTTGTCCTCTTGGCTTGAGTCACTCGGCGGTACTCGAGCGTGGTTTCGATGAACATCGTTTGGCCAAGGCGAACTTGGTCGTTCGGACGAACAGTGGGCTGAGCCAAGTGGGCGCACTTGGCTGCCATCACAAGGCGCTAGCGGCGGGAAAAAGTTAGGCCCTGTGACAATTAACAAAGTATTGAGAGTATTAGGGTTGTTGTGAGTAAAGAGAAAGCACAATGCGAGGATGGATGGGACGAGCTGCTAGCTTTCAGGTACGAGATATCTATCCTAGTCATTACAGATGCATAGCCATTTTATTGTGAATAAAGGAATTCATGTACCTGATAGCAATTGCCCACAAGAAGTATACTGTTAGAAAGGTAATGTAGAGTATCGGTATGGTAGTTAGAAATTTGAGTTAAACTGAAGAACCATATGTGAGAATAAAGTCGATCAATGTGAAGTTTAGGAAATAGAGGATACTTGAGTATGGCGTATGATGTTGTTTGGAAGTTTGAAGGCCATATTTTAGCTGTCATGTGGTTACGTAAGACTCGGAGACGTAGAAAACTATATTAGATAGTAGTTCGAGGTTTGAAAGACCAATGAAATATTTAGGAAATTAGGTATGAAGTTATACTTGGTAGCCAACTTAAATAGTAGAAGTGTTAAGTACTCAATGTTGTGGATTAAGGAGTATGGATGTTGATTAAACCATACGCACATAATTGAGACATCTAGATATGAGATATGGGATAGAATGATCGTAAGTGGAGAGACATAGCTAATCATAAAGAAGTAAAGGGACTGGATTTGAGATTTTGCATGCTAGTATGTATGTCGGGGGAGTAAAATATATGTAACTATATCGAGAGATTTAAATTAGTGGAAACACGATCGGGAAATCTAAGAATGAGTTGTGGTTTTAAGTGCATAGATTCTAATACTCTTTGACGAAGGGGTACGTATTAAATGATATTTGTTTGAATCTCTAATTGAGGAAAATTTTGAAGAGCTATGTCAGTAAGGTGGTGGATTACCGACAAGGATTTTGTAGGAATTTAGTTTACCCTATGGAAATAAAGGACTTAGGAATCATTAATTAAGATATTTAGTCGAAACAAATATTACTCGAGGAGATTTAGAGTAGTACTTTATCAGCGGTGCCAAGTATGAGTTTGAAAATTTAGAATTTGGATGAAATTTCGTTAAGAGGGATGTAGGGAAACAATTCCGTTAGGTGATTTCGGTTAAAGTTATGATAAAGTGAATAGAGTCACCTATTGGGTTAGAACTGAGAACTTAAGAATTTGATGAGATTTGGAACAACAGTGTAGCATGGTCTACAACAAGTTTGCAAACAATAAGATTGATAGACAAATTATTATATGGAAGCGAGAAGAATATTCATAAATGGTTTGAGGATAGAATGAATAGCTTAGAATAATTCGATTATGAAGCCTTTAAGGATGATTGGGATAGAAGATTTAGAGGTTGAGTGAATTCTAGCCAATAGAACTTAGATATGGAGTTAAGATAGAAAACTTTGAGGAGTTACACTACAGTTGGTTAATGTAATGAACGAAGTACAGGATTGAGTCATGAGAATTGGATAATACTCAATGCAGAGTTAGGGATGCAGATAGCTCAAATTAGATGTTGTAAACGTGATCGTGAAACTAGAATTGGATACATGGTTCTAGAGGTCATTGATGAGCGAACCATGAGGTTAAGGTCTTATTGGGTGAACCACTAAAGTTTCAGGACATAGATCGAAATCATGTAGTTAGATGAAATGAACTTGATGATAAGTAAAACGATCACAGGTTGAAAAATGAAGTTCATCATAAGGACATTTAAGAACTAAGAGCTCAAGGTAGATTTGACGTTGCTCGGAGAGAGCCTAATGCAATATACTGGATTTTGTTGTGTCGATGTCAGGAAACTATCGTTGCGCAAATTTTGAGGACAAAATTTCTTTCAAGGAGGGTGTAATGTAACACCCAAAGTTTTTCATTAAAACTAATTTCAGATTTACGTAATTGTAGTCGCCAGAGTTTTGGTTAGAATTGAGAGCGGAGAATTTCTACCATTAAGTATAAGATTATTTTGTGATTAATGGTGAAGAAAAAAATTTTAAGATTTCAACCGAGCACAGATTGAATGATAGATTTATTAAACGAATAGAGGTTGAGGGCAGTTTAGTAATTAAGTAATTATATTTAGAAAATTAAAAAATAAAATAGAGGGGAGGAACCAAAGTCACCCCCCCCCCCCCCCCCCCTCTGTGCATTTCTTCCTCCCCACAATGCGAGAAACCCTCCTTCATCAACGGCAACGGACGATCTCTCTTAGTTCCTCTGTACTTCATCAATTTAAGGTATGATTTAGTAAGTTTTGAGTAGAGATAGTTTTTTAGTTGTTTTTAGTGTTAAAAATGGGGTTAGTGAGGATATTGGATAGTTTTAGTGAAAACCTAAGAGGGCGTTGTGGAAATTTGAAGTTAGAGTTGATTTCTACCAGCATGTTGGTGTTTAAACTAGAAATAGGAGTAGATTACCAGACTTTATGGGAAAGATTGAGCGTTTGATTAGCCGAGTACGCGAATTGTAGAACAGTTTCCACTCGGCCACGTCCGGCCAAGCTGTAGGTGTTGAATTAGGAAATGGATGAGACCATTGGAAACTAGACGTCCTGTGGATCTGTAGCATTTCAAATCGTCCAATTCAACGATTATTTGAGAAGTTATGAATTTCCGAAGTTGGTCGGAAATTGAGTTGGATTTCGAGTTTAGTAAAGAGTTTTGGTTTTGTATGAGTTATTTCTTTGAAGCTAGGAATTTATGAATTGAACGAAGTATAATTGATGAAGGTGTGGTTTTATAGGTTTTCTAGTTAGCGAGTCGCATACGGAGTACGAGTTGCTAACGATGCCAGGTAAGTAATATAGTAGGAGTTTTGCCTTCGGGCCTACATCATAGTGTAGTAGGATGCATTGCACGTTTATTTTATATTATGCTTTCATAGTTGTGCATCTTGTTTTAAAGTAGGAGAATGAAACGAAAAATGAATTTTCATGTTTTTACGAAGTGAAACAGTAGGATGTGATAAGACGAATGAAATGAGAAGATACGTAAGAAGATAAGAAAAGTGGGGTTGAGTGGTCTTGTCCCCAGAGGTGAACTGTGAGGTGTATCACTCTTCCTCCACTTTACGTGGTGGTCTTGTCCCCAGAGGTGGATCGCGAGGTGTCTCACTGTGATCTAGCATATAAAGAAGAACCCAATAGTAAGAAGATAAAGAAGATATAAGAAAGAGACGAAAATGAAAGTATAGACGAAACTGTAGAAACTGCATATGTTAGGATGTATTTTTTTCAGTGTTTAAGTTTTATGTGCATTACTTACTTAGTATTAGGCAAATAGTTGAGTTCTGTGATGTAGGCGACGACTCATAGCCGGTGAGTACTCAAAGCATGCCCAGACCTAGGAGGTGGTTGGAGAAGTACGCACGTGGACTATCTGGTCGGCTGTTAGGCCGTTTTGACTATGGTAGGCATAGGTATGGGTTTTGGGAGTGTAATTGAAATGATTTTTGTTGTTTTGGGTCGATTGAATGTACAGACGGATTTCAAACTTTAGTAGTCGTTTTCTTTACGTAAATAATGATTTTGAGTTGATGAAAAAGTGTACGCTGAGTTACTTTTTTAGCGTTGAGTCTAAGTCGGTTAATTTGTAAAGTTTTTTAGGTTTTTAAACAGAGTTCTGGGGAGGTAGTGTCGACCGATAGGCTTAATCGTTGACCAAACTCGGCAGATGTCGACCGCGAGGGTCGACCGCAGAGACAGAGTCTCATGAGGTGTTGACCTGTGTGTGGAAGTGTCGACCGGTTAGTGTAAAGATGGTAGAGTGTCGGCCGCAAGGCTCAACTGCTGGAAAACAGAATGGACGAAGGTGTCGACCTGTGAAAGTAGGTGTCGACCGATGTTTTTCGTATCGATCGACGAAAAGTTTTCAGTGTCGATCGACGAAAGACCCGAGACGAACGTAGTGTCGACCGATGTTCTCAGTGTCGACCAACGAAAAGACCCGAGAGAAACGTAGTATTTGCCAGTGTCGACTAATGAACAACCCGAGACAACCCAAGTGTCGACCGACGTTTACAGGTGTCGACCAGTTTCTCTGTTTTATGTTTTATAAAAATGAAGTTTTATTTAAACTTATTTTAATTGAGTTTTCCACTGCAATGTTTAAAACATTTTCAAAAATGTCATTTTAAGTCGAGAAACAAAAGTTTTGAATTTTATTCAAATTTTCCGAGCATAGTGAGTGACTAGTAGAAGTGTGTGAACCGAGAATCGTGTAGGGTTTATGGGGCGTGACAGAAATGGTATTAGTGCAGTGAAGGAACCGAAAACGGGTAGGTTTTCGGGTCGTGACAGAGATGGTATCAGAGCAGTGAATGAACCAGAAACAGGTAGGTTTTCGAGGTCGTGACACAAGCTCTTGAAAATGAATTGGAAAAATAGTTTATAGGAAAAATTATTTAATATTGTCGAGTTTATCATATATGCAATGATACGTACTCGGTCGAATCTTGCTTATGTTGTAAGTATAGTCAGTAGGTTTATATCATATCTTGGAAAGTGTCACGGAATGCTTTCAAGTGAGTGATGAAATACATATCAAGTTCCTTGGATATGAAATTAACGTACGAAAGGAATATGTATTTACTGCTTATGGAGGAGCAATAAGGTGGAAGACTCAATTATAAGAGATAGTAGCTTTGTCCATTACACAAGATGAGTACATTGCCACAATAGAAGGTATTAAAGAAACTATTTGGTTGAATGGTTTAGCTTTGGAGCACGATGTATTAGTTATTGTTCTAACAATTTTCTCTGATAGTCAGAGTGCAATATATCTTATGAAAAATTCGGCTTTACATGAATGTTCAAAGCACATTGATGTGAAGTTCATTTTATTCAAGAGGTTATTGATCAGGGTAAAGTGAGAATTTAGCAAATTGATACTGAAGAGAATCTAGCAGATGTTCTTACAATAGATCTTCCAGGTGCCAAGTTTAACCTCTGTTTGAACTTGGTGGGTGTGGAGGAAAGCTAGTATATAATGGAAGATGCACAAACTACGGATAACAGCATGAAGATCTTTGAAACGTCAACCAATGAGGAGATCGTTAATTATTGGTTCAGTGTTTTAGTTCAGTTTGCTTCAACAAGTTTTTGAATTAGATTCAAAATTAGATTTGCAGTTATTTTTTCCTTTTTCAAATTTGAATTGATCTATTTCCAAATAAATTAGTTGGAAAGTTGATAGGGAGATAAAAAAAAAAGTGAGAATAAGATCTAGAGAGAGAGAAGAGTCAAAAAGAAAATAAACAAGAGAGAAAACAGTGAGAGACATTTCTCAAGAAACGTTACTTTTTTTATAATCTCGGGTGATACTATGAACGATGTTGTAACATTATGGAAATACTTGTTTTCTTGATTCTCTAATAAAATTCGTTGTTGGAGTTTTAGTCTGAACCACGTAAATTCTTGTATCTTGATTTATTTTTTCACTCGTCTAATTAATTCTTTAATTATTTTCATGGTATGATTGGTTTTATCACAACACACTCCCAACAGTTTTATTCCTCTGTCATAAAAAAAGAATACATGCTAAGCACACACTCTCACACTCGCGCATCCAACAAATTGGTTAACTCCAAGCATGGTGTCTTGAGTTATTTATAGATAACTAATTTACATGGTTTAAATCCTTAACCATTGGCAACACCTGCTAGCTACATACACCCTCATCATTAAAATGTTAGCAACTATCCCAAGTTACCTCCATGCAAGTTTTTCCATCGTTAAGGACTTTGCTAGCTTCCGCAAGCCATCTCTATGCAATGCCTTTGCATCATTGGTCTTTGGAAACATCTGCAAGCATCCTTTATGAAAAGCTTTCCTGCTTTGCAACTAGTGTGCATGTCCTTGCCACCTTATGCAAGTAAACCATCTCTTGCATGCCTTCTAAAGTTGTTATTGAGCCTAGAGCCCATTTCTGTCATGCAGTCCACTGCCACCATATAGAGGTCTGCTGCATTGTACGATCGTGAAGCTCTCATACAATCACACCATTCCATGCCTTTACTGCCCTTGCTACGAGCCTCTCTATGCACATCATAGCGTAGGTGTGCTTCCATTTTACAAAACTATTGGTAAAATACTGCAACATAAGTTCTGTGGCCTAGTAATAAAGTCATAAATAGAGTGTCTTTCCAACAAGGAAATGACACTAATAAATCTATAATTACCTATATAATTCTATTTCAATTTTATTTGTTAATTATGTGTCACTTAACTAGTTTATGTTCTAGTTGAAAATAGTCTATTTCTAAGGGCATTTTGGGAATTTTCTTTTAAGGTCATTTACCCTAGTTTGAAAGGAATATTTAACCTCTTTAAGGTTTTCTTGCAGGACTTACTAGGGGTGGGCAAATATCAGTTTGGTTTGGTTTGGTTTTGGAGGAAAATCGAACCGAACCGAAAGTTTCGATTTGGTTTCGGTTCTTGACAATATTAAAAAAAATTAAATATTATAAAATATATTATATACTCCAACTCATAATATCATAACAAAACGAGTAAATATAGTAAAATATAAAAACAAACCAAAGCATGAAGTAAGTAATGTTGTCCTTTATCAAAAAGAGATAAACCTAAAAATGCTTAATAATATTCGCTTCAAGCCTTTAACTATTCCACCAATATTGGATGAATATCTTCATCTCCATTAATTGATGTGAAAATGTAGTTGATAAACTAATTAGGTAAAATTAATTAGAAATATGAAATAAAAAGAAAATAAAGATATAAAACAGTACACACCTTGTTCAATCTTGTCAATATCAGCCACTAAATAATTAATATTGGTAGATTGATGTTTTGTAGTCCGAATCCAACTTTGAGTGTAAATAAGCGCATCGACAGTGTTTGGGAACAAAAAACTATGAAATGAATCGAGTACACGTCCTCCTCTACTAAAAACTTACTCCGAAGCAACTGTTGAAATGGAGATAACTATTACATCGCTTACCATTTTACTCAATAGTGGAAATTTTAAAGAATTCACTTTCCAGCATGCCAGAATATCACTTTTATCTGAAAAACTTTTCTATGTCTTCAGATAAATATTGATGAACTTCAGTCTTATTATTTGAATCGTCATCCTCATTATGATGATTACAAAAGATCTCTTACACCTTATTGTGGGTCAAACTACTACTTTGTCTCATCAAGGTAGAAGTCGTTCCAACAATTATACTAGAATTGTCTTCTGAAATTTCAAAACCCAAATCAGATTTATAATGCAGATATAATCTTTTTATCACAATTTCTACTTGTCTCACTAAATCATTTGTCTCCTCACTATCAAACAACATGGTGAGAAAATGTTTCAAAAACTTCATTTTACATCTAGGTTCTAATACAGTTGCCACATACATCAACATATTGAACTTATTACAACTCCCCCAATATTTGTCAAACTTTCTTTGCATGTCAATAGTCATTCTCTTCAACAATGCATTATCACATTCAAAGTGCTCATGGATAACCATTGTCAAATTACACACTTCACTAATATAAATATTCAAGCTGACATGTGAGGAGGTTGAAATGTAACAGTTGTATCGTAAAAAATCTTCAAAAACTTAATAATCTCTCTAATATTAGCCCAGTCTTTTATTGTGGGTGATATTTTGCTTTCCCCACCCAAATCAAAAAAATAATACCTATCAATGTCAATTAACTTTGCAAAAGCTCTTTCATACTTTTCGGCGCTTTCTAACATCAAATGTGTAGAATTTCATTTAGTAGGTACATCAAGACCAACATTACTTTTGCAAATGATCTTTATATTTTCAACAAAATTTCTAAATTGTTGCAACCTTGTAGGAGAAGATTGAACATATTTCACAACTCAACGAATTCTTGCAATAGACTTTTGATGATTTTTTAAGCCATCACAGACAATCAAATTCAAAATATGGGCAAAACAGTGCACTTGCATGTGTTCCCCACTCAGAACTAACGTATTCTAATTTTTAATAGTTTTGATCAAATACAAAATTACAACATCATTCGAATAAGCATTGTGAACTATAATCATCAAAACATTTTCAATTCTCCATTCAAACAAACATTTCTTTTACTTCTCTACCAATCGCTTCGCCTTAATGATTTGCGATCAAGCAAAAATTGACAATTATCTTGCACAATGTCACGGCTCAAAGGCCCCAACACTTGGAAATAAACACAGACATATTTGACATAAAAAAATTTTGCTTTCGTTGAAACTTAAAATCGGTTTTGGAACTTTTAACTTCCCTTAAAATAAATGGAAAACATTCTTGAAACATGTTTGCAATGATTTATTTAAAGTTGAATCACCTAAAATTTGAAAATCGAAACAAAAAAATTTCAAAAACAATGCATGGCCGATCGATCGCGCATGAGCGGCGATCGATCGGCGATGCCCCTACCTCTTCGCAAGTGATCAACCACAACATGGTTGATCTGCTCATGAGCGGCGATCAATCAGCAATCCCTTGCCTCTTTGGTTGGGGATCAACAACTTAGCCCAACATGGTCGATCAATCGCCCATGAGTGGCGATCGATCGACGATGCCCCTACCTCTTCGGGAGGGGATCGGCCACTTGGCCCCACATTGCCGATTGATCGCCCATGAGCGGCAATCGATCGGTGATGCCCCTGCCTCTTCGGCAGGGGATCGACCACCTGGTCAATTGGTCGCCCCCGTGCGACGATCAATCAGTCGTGCGCTGCTCCTTCTCGACAGCGCGCATATACGCATGGCGTTACGCGCTCATAGCGTTTTCTAGCGCTCCTAGCACCCTCCTTCCTTTCCTTCTTATTTTAAAATCTAATAACACTTCATAAAACCACCATAACTTCAACCCAAGTCTCACAACTTATTACCTCCTTTGAAGCCCTTCAAAATATAACATTTTTCACCAAATTTTGAACATTTCATGGCTCATAAAAATAAATTAAAATGCACAACGGAAATCTTAAAATACAAAATAAACTCATCATTAAAATATTTTCTATCAAAACATATCCAAACATCAAACAGTTCCAGTATTCATCATAACATTAAATTCTTTTATACATAAACTTTAAAATCTAGAAAATCTGTACCAAAATAACTTGGAGTTTCACCCACGGGTCAAAATACCCTCCACCATGAGCTCACTCCTCCAATTGCACCTATCCACGCTCAGCAAGTGATATAAAATGCAATGAATGAGCATGCATGAATGTTTCATCACACTTTTACTTTCATTTCATTTCTTTTCACATGACATGGGTTAAAGGGGCTCGATAAGGGAGTAGGCGCAGAGAAGTCCTAGGCGTGGGCATTTTACACGGTCCTAGAAAAGGACAAATAACATATGTTCTGTGTGTGGACGTTTTACATAGTCCTTGAGAAGGACAAATAACATATGTCTTACCTGTCCCACAACTTAACCATTTACATACTTTACATAATTTTGTCTTCTTGCATAAAACATGTGCATAAAACATTTTACATGCTATCATAAAATCGTGATGCATGATCCATAAAGATGCACAAACAACATAATATCATTGATGTGCCCTATAGGCCTAAAGCCCAACCCATTACTAAAGCTCAATCCATATCCAAGGCCCATATTACGCTTAACTTGTTATCTAATGAATTTATTTCTTTTGCAAATAACTATGACTTGGAAAGCTTGAGATTGGACCTAGCATGGAAGACATAGATCAACCTCTAAATGTCATCACTTGGGAAGCATGGAGCAAGGCAATCAAGAGGGAATTTGTCTTCCCTACATCAAGCTTGTGTAACCTTTTCTTTGAACACCTTTGGCATACACTAGCCTTTATGTTTTTGGGCAAACAACTAGCCATTTAAGTCGCATGCATGCATTTAGATTGTGTGGTTAAGATTATATTGAATTGTTAGGATTAGATGTACAACAACAGCTAATTGGGTTAAGTTCATGGGATGGTAATTGGCCATGAAGGAAGAATTGCATGCAAGGCTCTAATAAAGATTTAGCTTAAAGGAGGCATTGATGACGTGCCACAAGGAGGGCGCTTGATGACAATTGCAAGGGAGGAAGCTCCACCTTTAGATGAAGCACAAGCATAAATGTTCTCAGCTGCCCATCTCCATTTTATCAACAGTCATTATAAAACCCTAACCATCCTAGAATTGTCTATTTAAGCATTGATTTTGGTGGTTGTAAGGGTCTTTTTGCTAGTTGAATGAAATACCTATTTTCCTCAAAGAATTTTGTGATTCCTTGGAAGAAGTCTAGGGTTGGTGTCCAAAGATAAGCATTGGTTTGGTGACTGACCAGAGAAGCCATCCATTTCTCTCATCGAATGGTTGTTTGAGAGATCTTAAAGATGGCCATTACTCTCTCGAAGCATAATGGAGATGGAAAGCTAAAGAGAATGGTCCATTAACCAGCGTGCAAAGGTTGACACACTTCATTGAAGTAATGTTTGTCGATAGCTCACTTGATAGCTACTTGGCCATCCTTGGATTTCCCGTTTGTTCTTTACATTTTGCTGCATATCTTTCCTCCATTTTCTCATGCTATTTCTCGCATATAGAACTCATTTCACTGAAGAACGTTGCTGTATTTTATTTCACTTTCGTTCTCATTTGACCCATTAGTTTTATTGATATAACAGAGCCGGTCTCTGTTTTCTTGAACTCACGCTTCCATTTCTGCAGCCACTTAGTATCAGCTTGGTATCAGAGCATAGCTAACATCCAGGGGAAGAAATTGGTACCTTTTAATCGTTATTCGATAATTGTTTTAATAGCTACATTGTTTTGCAAACTATCGGGTTTCAAAATTGCTACCCAGAAATTCTGCATAATCTGTTCTTTAAATGTTCGTGCGTTTTAGCTACTGTTTTGTGTTGTTGAGTTGCGATTTCTTTTACAGAAAGTTGTCTTACATTACCAGCATATAACCTCCAAAGAAAATGACATCAAATGGTTCTTTTATAAAATGCTTAAAATCTGTTTGATGGAGTTTTGAAACTATTTGCTGAAAGTCGAACAAGATACTTTTCACCTGCTGTTTTCTATTTCTTTTAAAACGAATATGTTGCTGCATTTTGAAACAATTTTTAATAGAATAAAGCCACAGAAAATTACTTTAGTTTAATCTAGACTTAATCCTGAAAGTGTTTGTTAAAAATTGTGTTTAAATTTAAAGAAATCTGATTGCTAAAGTTGAGATACAATTCTGGTTGTTCTGTTTTTTTTTTTTCTGGTTGTTAAAATCCGAAAACAAGTACATTGTGTTGCTGTTTTTTTATAGCTTTTGTTAGTTTTTAATCTTTCTACATTTATATCCTCTTATTTAGGTAATGTTCTGAAGGTTTAAAGGGTAGAAGTATCTATTAAAGTTGCTACTTTAGGTTTTGTTTGAATCAACAAAACAGAATCAGTTTTGTTAAAAACCAGAATTCTAATAGCTTTTAGTTGCTGTTTTCCCTTTTGTTTTGTGGTATTTAATCTTATTACATTTATGCTAATCCTATCTAGACCTTGTTTTGAAAGTTTAAGGGTAAAAATCATGTTAAAAGTTGTTACCTTTACTTTGTTATAAATAGGAGATTGCAAAGTGTTTGATGAAATACCTAGCCGAGAAAAGCATATTAAACCCTAAAAATTTTTCTTATAAGTTGTTAATTTTATGTCACGAATCTGTTATATTGTTGTTCATTGTGGATTAAAATGACTAATCATGCATTAAATTGATCAACTTGAGCTTCAAACGTGATATTAAATGAGCATGCTACCAGAAATTAAAACTGTTTTTTTTTTTTGTTAATGTAATTAGATTGCAAATTGTGAGTTAGATTTCTCTCATTAGTTGATACCTTTATTTAACCAATTTGTCATAACATTGATCAGTAAAGTTTTGAGGACTAAATGGGACATTAAATCACTAAACGTGCACGTAAAATTATTGCAAAAATTGGCGTACAAATCGATTAAAATAACAAGTAAAACTATTTTTTTTAATACACCAACTAGTTTGAAAAGTGTTTGATAAAATGTCTCGCCTAATTTTATCAACAAATTGTCTAGTTTTTAAGTTGTTTCATCTAGTTTAATTTTCGAAGTATAGATTGTTTTAGTTGTTTTTCCCTTTTTAGAAAGTAAAAAAAACAAAAAAAAAACATATCCTAAAACTTAGATTAAATATTAACTTTTTCTTTATCCCAAAATTTAGAACCACACTTAACCTAACTACATTTCTAAAATTTAGGGTACAATGCAAACAAGAAGTGGAGATTTAAGGGAACAAAAATAGGAGCAAAGAAACCCCAAACCCACATCTCATGACTCATACCCAACCAAAGGGTGAGGCAAGTATGCAATGACAAATTAATGGGATAAATGAATCTCTTATTACGCTAAGCCAACAAATTCAAAACATAAATTTGATATTCGAGGAATCAATGAGGAACAACAATCGAAGAGAATTCCCCCAGAACTCCTCACAACGAATCAAGACCTGGAGTCCCCTCGAACTAGAAGTTACGAAGAATCTCCTTAAAAGAGAAGACACAAAGGATCTCCTCGAAGGAGAAGATATGTGAATCCCCGAGATTACGGAAGGACGAAACATCTCCCCATGGGAGAAGAAATGTGAAATCACCTACACGATGGAGAGATGAAGAAAGGAGGAGATACGAAGGTTCCCAAAGGAGTAGGGATGAAGAATCTCCACAGGAGAGACGAGGAGAATAACTGAGGAGGAGGCATCACCGCCGAGAATCTTTGGATGACATTGATTGGGGTGATAAAGACAACTCCTACTTGACGGAGAGACAACGATGAACTTAAAAACATTAAGATTACAATTCCTTCATATAATAGAGCTAGCAATGGGAGTACATTCCTTGATTGGGCCGATAAAGTCGAAAGGATATTCGATTATTACGATGATTCGAAGAGATCGAAGGTCAAACTAGATTCGACTGAATTGACAGGTTATGCTGCACTCTGAAGGACAAATCTAAAATCTCAAAGGATTCAAATGAGGGACGAGCCCATTTCCACATGGCGGACCTTAAAGGCACACATGACAAAGAGATTTGTGCCAAGCCATTACTCACAAGAAATCTTCCTACAAATGCAAAACCTCTGACAAGAAGGTCAAACTGTGGATGAATACCTCATGGAATTTGAAACTCTAAAGATCTAAGGAGCCATGGAAGAGCCCGAATATCACATTATAGCCAGGTTCATACGTGGATTGAACCGTGAGATTGGAGATCTCGTCGAAATACAAGCCTTAGCCTCTATGGAAAGAGTTGCACAAATGGCTATAACCATTGAAAGGCAACTAAAGAGGAAGAAGAATGATATATTCCCCAACAAATTCACCTCTCAAACCTCCAATAACAATGAGTTTACTACAAAGACAGAAGACAAGAAGTCATTTAACCGTAATTGGCCTCCAAGAGACTCAAGTAGTAAACCTATAGGAATCGATGCCAATTAACCCAAGGCACGTGATATGAAGTGCTTTAAATGCCTTGGAACGGGTCACTTTCAAGCACATTGCCATACTATGGTAGTTCGAGATGGCATCATGGAAGAATTTGAAAGCAAGGTTGATGAAGGAGAAGTCGATGAAGTAGAAGTAGTAAAGAGGGAAGACGATGAGATGATTTAAGCGCCCGAAAGAACTCTACCAATGGTCATTCGACGAACCCTTGTATTGAAGAACACTAACAAAGAATGTGAATGAGAAAACTTATTTCACACCCGATGTATGATCAAGGACAAGTTGTGTTCTGTAATAATCGATGGAGGAAGCTGTGCAAGTGTGGCTTCACAAGATTTGGTAGAAAAGCTAGCATTAGAGACTAGTGCTCATCCCCATTCATATAAGTTGAGATGGCTCAATGATAAAGATGATGGTCAAGATTACTAAACGTGTAGCCATAAACTTCACCATTGAAAAGTATAAAGATTCCGTTTTATGTGATGTAGTGCCCATGAGTGTAACTTACCTAATATTAGGACAACCATGGCAATACGATGGAAAATTCATACCTGATGGAGTCTTAAACTACTACTCACTAAAATTTGGTGGAAAGAACATTTCGTTAGTACCTTTGACTCCAAAGCAAGTTGCTAAGAATGAGGCCACAAGAAAAAGGAAAAAATCAAATCTTTTTATAACTAACGACAGAATAAGAAAGACTTTGTTAGAGGAAGAATCTTCAAGTGATAATGAAGATAAAGAGATCGAGGATGGTGCATCCGATAAAGAATCCTCAAGTGAGGATGAAGACAAAAGGATTGAAGAGAGAAAATTCTATTTTGCATACAATCCACTATTTGAGTGGGATGATCAAAGGGATGAAGAAGAAGTTGGATTCAACCTCATTGAAAATTTTGAGGATCAAGAACAACTAGTAGAAGAACCCCTTTCTTTGATGAAATCAAGCCATCACAAGATTAGTAGCAAACCCATAGATTTTGAAGGTTTATTACTCGAGGATGCATATTATGATGAAACCTCCGTACCACATCCCTTAGAATCCTTAAGAGTAACCTTAATCTTGGGAAGTTCAAAATATAAGTTGGAAAAAGTTAACATTTTTTATGCTCATACCCGATTTACCTTACTTGAGCCGAAGAATAATCGAAATTTGTTTGAGGCATATTTGGAATTTTTTGCTCAAAACCATTATTGGTGGCTACAACTTTTCATTATTATGCTCAATGACTCATTATTTCCTTTAATAGCGATATATTTAATTAATCATATCAATAGTTATGGACATTTCTTGGTGGAAAAGAATTATAATCAACCACCTAGAAGATTCAATTTGAAAATGGTATACCACCATCTTTTGATAGGTATTTGGAGATGAACAACGAGGTGATCCAAGATAAAGATTTGAGGACAAATCCTAAATTAGTTAGGAAGGATGATGTGCCCATAGGCTCAAAGTCTAACTCATTACTAAGGCCCAATCCATATCCAAAGCCCATATTACGCTTAATTTGTTATCTAATGAATTTGTTTCTTTTGCAGATTACTATGACTTGGAAAGCTTGAGGAGGGACCCTAGCATGGAAGACATGGATCAACCTCTACATGTCATCACTTGGGAAGCACGGAGCAAGGCAATTAAGAGGGAATTTGTCTTCCCTACATCAAACTCATGTAACCTTTTCTTTGAACATTTTTTGCATACACTAGCCTTTATGTTTTTTGGGGAAACAACTAATCATTTGAGTCGCATGCATACATTTAGATTGTGTAGTTATGATTAGATTAAATGGTTAGAATTAGTTGTATGATGATGACTAATTGGGTTAAGTTCATGAAATGATGCTTGACCATGAAGGTAGAATTACATGCAAGGCTCCAATGAAGATTTAGCTTAAAGGAGGTATTGATGACAATTGCAAAGGAGGAAGTTCCACCATTGGATGAAGCACAAGCACAAATGATCTCTGCCATCCATCTTCATTTGATCTGGTCATTGTAAAACTCTAGTCCTCCTAGGATTATCCATTTAAGCATTGTTTTTTGTGGTTGCAAGGGTCTTTTTGCTAGTTGAATAAAATACCTATTTTCCTTAAGAACTTGGTGGTTCCTTAGATGAAGCCTAGGGTTGGTGCCCAAAGGTAAGCATCGGTTTGGTAACCAGTTGGAGAAGCCCTCCATTTCTCTCATCGAATGGTTGTTTGAGAGATCTTAAAGATAGCTATTACTCTCTCCAAGCCTAATGGGGCTAGAAAGCTTAAGAGAATAGTCCCTAAACCAGTGTCCAAAGGTTGACACACTTCATTGAAGTAGTGTTTGCCGATAGCTCACTGGATAGCTACTCGGCCATCCTTGGATTTCATATTCATTCTTTACATTTTGCTGCATATCTTTCCTCCATTTTTCTCATGCTATTTCATCGCATATAGAACTTCATCTCAATGAAGAACGCTGCTGTATTTCATTTCACTTTCGTGCTCATTTAACCCATTATTCTATTGTTACTAGTTTGACTGATATAACAAAGTTGGTCTCAGTTTTCTTGAACTCACGCTTCCATTTCTGCAACCACTTCTTATCAATAATCTCATGACATCTCGTCAAAGCAAAACATAGACAATCCTTAAATTCTTAATCAAACAAAACACTTAATATGGAACATCCTATAAATTAATGTAATGCCCCGAGTTATTTGAACGCAGTTCGTTATTCTGACACTAACTCTGCATGACCCGAGTTATCTGAACCCGAATTGATACTGGATTACGTAAATTATACTTAAAAATTCATGTAAAATTTTAAAATTTTATTCATAGACTCAAAACAACATTATTTTAAACATTTAAACACTCGCAGCGAAAAACTAATTATGCTCAGAAATTCTGTCGTTAAAATCAAAACACCTTTCTTCAAAAATTTGGGCAACATAACACTTAAATCTTTTAAAACCAAAACTTCCAGCATTTTCAAATCAACCAAAAACTACCATCAAAACAAATCTCCATATAGTTCCAAAAGCAGTATATTGATCAAAAAGTGAATGCTAAAACGTTTGAAAATCCAGCTATACACCAAAATGTCTCAAAATCAATACATACGCTCCATGGTTAAACCGCTCTAATAGATTGTCAGATCGTCGCATGAGCGTACTCTTTTAACTGTCTCCTAGTCCTGTATATGATCTATGAACTCACTGGCTATATCCTCGTCAACTACATCACAAAATTCATCTATTAGTGTAATGCTAAATAAGTATAGTAATAAATGAAATGAAAACAATACATAAATTCTACATATACAATTTCTGCATTCACATTTCGTTTTTATTTCTGTTCTCATTTCGTTACATGATCTGATCCTCATACTAGATAGGAAGCGGAACAGTTTTTCCAATCATCAATTCTCATGCTCATTTGAGAGGTAAATTACTTTCCTCAAAAAATCTACTCAGTAGGTTTCTGTTAACTAGTCTGATACTCATACTAGATAGGAAGTGGATCATTTTTCTCAAATCATCACATTCTCATTCTAATTTGAAGGGTGAATGAATTCCTTCAAAGAAACTACTCAATCATCATCTGTCGTTTTGTGTCAGTTTATTTCGTAAAAACATGTAAATTCGTTTTCGTGTCATTTTCGTACTCTTTCAAATCATGATGCATGACATACATAACATGAAATAAATATGCAACACACTATTATTTTGTGATATAGGCCCGAAGGCAACATGCATACTCTAGTTACCTTGATCCCTTAGCCAATCTATCTCAATCGATCACTTAACTTTGAGAACTTCACAACCTATAATATAACAAATTCCGAAATTGAATCAAACTTCTAATATTCATCCAAACATTTAATTCAATTTATTACTTAATCCAAGTGTCATACAAACAATAAACTCAAAACATTTTATTCATGCTATTCCACAAACCCGAAATTGACCAACATTTTGTCTAACTTCCATAATTCGTAATAAGTCCAATACGCGTCCAAATTCGATGATTTTAAATGTTATAGACTCCTAAAAGAGTCTATTTTAACCTTCTAAAGTCAATTTATCAATCAAAAACCCTCAACATAATCAAAATTACAAAAACCGAACAGCTCCAGGAATTTTTTAATTTTTGTACAATAGATTAATAAGTTGTATATATGTCCAAATTCAATGATTCAAAATGCTATGTAACCCTAAAGATGTCTACTTTAACATGGTGCTATCCATTTGTCAAAAATTGAACTCAATAAATAGCAGAAAATCAAAAATCAAATATGCCCGAAAATTTCTTCACAGCTTTTCATTTAACTTTGAAAATTCATATCAAATCGTATATTTGTCTGAATTCGATTGTTCAAGATGTTATGAAAACCTTTTGGTGTCTAGTTTCTAGTAGTCACAACAATTTTTCAAACCAACATAATTAGATCATCCTAAATCGGCCAAAACAAAACCTGCCTTGTTTCAAATTCTAAATTTCAATTTCTATCAAAACCTTCACCAATCTCCAAACCTTATCCAAATAAAACCATCGCCACGTATATTTAACATCCAAAGAAGGAAAATCCAACAGTAGAATCAACCAAGTCAAGCATTATCTTTCCCTCTAGCTAAGAAATGAAACCCACAGAAGAAAATCCCATAAACTTTCACCCGTAATCTTCAAGAAATGATAGGAGAGGGCGATGGGGGCGATCTTTAGAAAGCAAAACTCGTGGGATGCTTGAAGGAGAGAGAAAAGTGTTTTTTCTTTTTCCTTCATTAAACTAATTAAGTATATATATAAATAGATAACATCAAACAATACATGAAGTGGCATTCCTCAAATGAGCCACCAAGGCTTAATTCCCTTTCCACTTTATCTCCACGTATGAGATTATCAACAGAGAGGGAAAAGATTGACTTTTCAAATTGTTTTCTTTCTTTTCTTTTTCTTTCTTTCATAAAATCAACAAATGATTAATTCCTTCTCCCTCCTTTCTTTAACCAATTTCAGCATAAACACTCATCTCTCTAATTTCTCACGTGAGTGATTGAAATCAAGCCAAAGTTTGACTTAATCAAACTTTATAAAATAACTTTCATCCAATTCTTCTTTCAATAGATTTCTTATCTACATCCTTTCATTCTAACGTAACATTTACCATTAAATTCAATTGACAAATAAATTATAAACTACTATCTATCCATAATAATTTAGCCGATAAATTCTTCGGGTGTTACAATTAAACTACCCATAAAACATATCCCAAAAAATACATAAATTTAACAAATAGCCTATTCCACTAAATACCTTTGTTATGTAGGTCGAAAGGACCAAATACATACAACATACACCTACATCAACTCTTTAGCAAATTAAACAACTTTGATCACTTTTTCTTGGTGATTTCAAACCTAACACATGTGCATAAAACTATCAATAAACATCACAAAGTTTTAAACTAATAAACTCTAACTATTACTCAACATTTATAACAAAATCCAAGAAATTCTAATTCAAATAACGTAAACTTTACAATAACCAAAAACTCAGACAATTCCATTCAAATTCTCATATTTTCATCTAAATTTTACCTAAACTTCAAACATCCATAACTTGAATTATTTTTAACCAAATCCAACGATTCAAAACTCAAAATTTAACTTAAAGAGTCTATATGGTAAAATCCATTTATAAAAAAACAGAACTCAATAAATGGCAAAAAATCAAAAACCAAAACTGCCTTGTTTTAACCCTAATTGACAAATTTTTCTCAAACTTTAATCCAACATCAACTCTTTTCCATTTAAATCTCATACATGATCATATATCATAAAATAATATCAATTTAAAGAATAAATTTAGCAACCTAATCAAAATTTTTGCAGTTTTTCTTTCTCATAAATACTCAAAATATCTCATACAATGATAGTTCTAAAAGGTATGGAAAATTTAGGTTGAACATATTGCGAATATGTTCTAAAACTCTCTCCTTCAACAAATTTCAAAGGCAATTCATCAACAATAATCATCTTTGCAAGCAGTTCTCAACAAGTTGCAAGACTAAACAAGTTACATTCATTTCCCCTCTCATATTCTGATATCTTAAAGTCTTTTGTTTCATATGGACACTTGCCAACAATTTAATGCAATTAAATATAGATTTTTTCGATTTTGACGTCTCATTCTTCGATGCATGACATGAATATAACTGTGAACAATAATTACTTTTTGCTCTTGGATTACTATTATCAGAACTTTCAATCTTCGTAAAATAATTCGAAACATTTCATTTTTTTTCTTTTCATTTGACCAAGTGTAGGACTCTTTACACTATCATTGATGCTTTCCATCATAAAACAAAGTTAATTAATCAAAATTAATTACAAAATCACTCAAAAAGATAAAAACATAATTATTTTACTGATAATTATCAATTATATTAACTCTCTGCAAAACTATACAATGTGTAGTACACACTACACAAGTTGCTCTCGGTCATAATAAGACAGCACAAAACAAACAAATAAAATAGAAATTAACAACAAACAACACAATAAGACAGAACGCTACTAGCCAAAGAAAAGCAACACAATAAAAAAATTGCTCTCAGTCACGCTTGAAAAGTCTCCCAAAACAGAAACATTAACTTCACAGCTCACGGTTCAAAACACATAAATTAAAGACAAAATCAAGGAACCGAATCTCTTTGATTTTGATCTCGGTCAAAATAGAAGACATAAAGATCATCAAAAACATAAGAGAACAAAATCAAGTAGATTTTGCTCTCAGTATAAAATAGAAGACAGATTTTGCTCTCGGTCAAAAACAAAAGAGAGCAAAGAATAGAATGTACCTTGTGGTCGATGCTATTGTCGTCGTCGTCGATAGTTGAGAGTCGATAGCCCGTAGTGAAGAGTCGTTGTCTATCGTGTGTCGTCGCACGTTGCCTGTCGGGTCTCTGGAGTCTAGAGTCTTCAAAAATAGAAAATATTATTGAAGATTTAGGTTTTCAACACGGTTCTAAATTGCCAGAACCGAATTGATCGGTTCGGTTTGGTTACTGTCAGATCTTGCTTATCCAAACTAAAAACCGAACCAATAAATTCAGTTTTTGTAATTTAGAACTGCATTTTGGTCTTTTCTTTATCAAAACCGACCAGAACCAAACTGATGTCATCAATTATGATCTGGTTTTCGGTTTCGATCCGGTTTTTGAATACCCCTAGGACTTACGAACATCAAATTTTATTGGAGAGCTTCGGCCTCCCTTTTGTTCTAGAGTCGTTGCTTGATCAATTGTTCACAAGCAATAGGTCTTGTGTTGTTCTTTGATTCTTGCTTATTTTGTGAGTACTTGATGGATGATCTTTACTTGCAGCTCTTTCAATTCTTTTCTGATGTAATTATCAAATTGGCTACACCAAAACTCTCGGATTTCATCAAGCTTTGAGTGCTATCTTGCAAAAGGTAGTCTTTGAAGTGAAGGGTTGTACTATAGCATCTCTTCAATTTTTATTTAGGTGTATCTCCTTTAAACGATTTCACAATATCCATTACATTTATATTTTTATCTTCCTTTCCCTCTCCGTTTGGCCTTTATTTTTCTACAAATTTCCTCTACTTTTCCTCACTAAAAATGGCTCCTTACATCGTCCTTTTGATCTCTTTTTATTCAACCCAAAATCTGCCACAAAACTGTGAGACCCTCACTCGCGGATTGCATCAAACCCTCTGATTTGGTTTGTGTATCGAGTGCTCTGCAACATTGCAACTCCCTGCTATCCTCAAGCCGTCATGCATGCACACCCCTGCATGGCTTTGCAACCCTTGTTGCAGGTCTCTATCGCCTCTCTATGGACGTTTTTGCATGCCTCTACATGCACGCTTCTGATGGGATAACAGAGTTACAAATAGACTTTTCAGTCATATATTTATTTTAAATGGTGTGTGGATGTTGACAGAGCACATTGTATGTTTTTGAACTGCATTGCACAACTAGTTTTAATTTAGAGAAATGTGATTGTAATGCAAATAAGTACATTGGTAGATATTTCTAACAATAAAACAATATAGACATTTTGTTTTATTGGTAGATATTATTTCTAATATCTATCTTTTCAAGGACTTCCTAATCATAAGATGCTTGATTATTATTTCTTGACCAAGCTTGGAAATTAAATTTTGAGGGACTTAAGAATCTTATAGATTTCATTAAGTTCTTTTTTTATCAACTAGCAAAGAAAAACTACAATTATCAACATTTTCTATGAAAATATACTAGCTACTCTTATTCATATTAGTTGTCCAATTTCAAAATATTGGCCGTGTGTCCCTAAAATAATCAAAAGCCTGTGCTTAGAAACAAATAAGAATACAATATAAAATTTATAATTCAATAATAGAAACCAAACTTACTTCATCGCTATCCGCTTGGAAACTAGTGAATATCAACAGATAGGAGGGGCAAACCGGCTAGAACCCATAAGTTACTTGATACAAATCAAGAATGGTTAAAAAATAAAGCTATAATTAAATATTTTCTAAGCACCGATAAAAATTAATTAAAGAAAAATTATATCTTTGAAAATGTAAAAGTTACGAATTAAGGTGCAACCAAATTCAAAATCAAGAACCATAAATCATTTCAAGATATTGAAGGAAGTCATGAAGAAAAAATTGACAAAAAAAATATCGAAAGTCATAGAAATGCATGATGGGGCGCATGGGCTGCACGTTGGTGGCACACGGAAAGAGATCATACCTAAAAATCCAACTTAAAACAAACTTCGGAAACCGACCCAAAATCAACCAAAAATAAATTTTTTAGAAAATTTTTTAAAAATTGTGAAACCGAACCGTAACGGAACTGTGAAACCAACTTAGCTCCGATTTGTTTTCAAAACTGTAGGTTCTAGGTCAGTTGCAAAACTTGTGAACTGTTGGAATGCAATTCGGTTTGGTTAAGTGGTGGAACTAAATCGAACGGCCAATGCGCAGCTCTATCAACTAAGTGGTACGAGAACACAATTTGATAGAATCTTAGTATTTTAAAAAGTTTAATCAGTGAATATTTAAAAAAGAATTGAGATAGTTGAAAGGACTCACGTGGTAATACTATCAAAGATTAGAAAAATTAACATGATTGACTTTGTAAAGTGTTTATGAACAAATGATATGAAAAACTTTCAACTGTAAGATTCTCTATGTTAAGAACTCTTTTAAATTGGTCACTTAGAAAAGCAGTCACGCTCCTGGAATAATTTTATATTTAATCTCGTATTATATTTTCTTTATATATTTATTAACGTATCAAATAATAATTAGTATAATTAATATAATAAATTAACTATTTAAAATTTATTACATTAATTATATTTTTTATTATATTAATATTTATTCGTCACATCAGTAAATATGTTTAGTTAGTAGAATAAGAGAATAATCATAACATTATTCAACATTTTTGTGTGTAGACGACAAATGAGCCGGACAAACCGAGCTGAGCTTGAAAAAATCTAGCTCACCAAGCTTACTGAGCCCAACGACCCAAACCTAATGAGATGGACAAAAAAAATTTAAACCCGAACTAGCTCGCAAGCCAATATTAAACTAGTTGGGCCTAACTGACTCAACGAGGCTAACATGTCTTAAGAACTACACATACATAAATATTTTCAATTTATATAAATGTAATGTATATTTTTTTAAAAAAATTAGTTATTAAAACTATAATGCTTATTCATAATTGTTAAATATAATATGTAGTCGTTTAATTAATAAAATTGTTTCAAAATGACATATATTTTATTAAAAATAATTATTTTCAATGACCTAATAAAAAAAATATTACATGAATATTATCACAAACATTTGACAGTTGTTTTATCACTAATTATAAATAGACTAATTAGGTTAACACTTATCTAATTGTCAATAATTTATAAGTAGTGGTAGCAAATGAGCCGATTCAAACCAACTTTGAAAAATTTCGCCTCACCGAACTTAACAAGTTAAATAAGTCAAGTCTAACAAGTCTTGCTAGCTCAAAGAGTCAGTTCTTTGGAAGTTAAAATTAAACGACTCGAATCGAGTCGAGTTTGCTATGGTGTCGAACTCATCGCTACCCCACTCGTTTGACACCTCTATAGGAGTGTATCATCGTCTAACTACTTGAATTTCTCCATTTGTGCTCTATGTAATTGGATTAGAATTGTTTGATTGGACCTCAATTAGGAAGCACCAATGAGAGCTCACACACGCTTGCTTTTATTTTTTTTTTTAAATTTCTTATAAAACAATACTTGCCCCTTGCACTCTCTTCCCTGCTCCCTTCTTTTTCGTGAGAGGGCTCGGAAGCCGTGCTCTCTTGCCTCCAATCTTTTTCGCTATTTTCCTCGGCATCCAAATAAGGTAGAGTAAACGTAATTAGCTCCTTGGAGCGCAAGAAACCCAAAGATTTAGAGATTTTGCCTCTCTTTTGTACCTTTTTGAAACTGAAATATCTTATGCCTTCTTCGAATCCGTAATGGGAAAAGAATCAAGAACGGGGGAAATTACACTAATTATCTTCTCTCCCAATGTTTATAAACATATATTTTTTTAAACGTCAATAATCTGCGATTTCTTTGATTTTTTCTTTTTAAATTTTTTTTTTTACGTTCGTTGTTTTTAGTTTCAGTAATTTATGCCTGATACTGCTGTAAACTGTGCAGATTGGTGGGAAATCATTTTACTTTTTTCTTTGCGTCATTTGAAGTGGCCTGGATCTTGTTCTAGTCAATGCAGACGTCAGTAAAGGAAGGTTCTGTTCATATCCGTGAAGTGTGGAATTCTAATCTAGACGAAGAGTTTGTCTTGATTCGCGAAATTGTGGATGATTATCCGTATATCGCCATGGACACTGAATTCCCAGGAGTAGTTCTTCACGCAATTGGCAATTTCAATAATAGATATGAGTTTAACTACCGGACTCTTAAAGAAAACGTTGATATCCTGAAGTTAATTCAATTGGGACTCACATTTTCAGACGAGGAAGGCAATTTGCCAACGTGTGGCACAGACAAGGGCTGCATCTGGCAGTTCAATTTCCGGGAATTTAACGTCAACGAGGATATTTTTGCCTATGACTCTATCGAACTACTTCGTCACTGTGGTATTGATTTCGACAGGAACAACAAGGAGGGAGTAAACATTAGGAGATTTGGCGAATTGATCATGTCTTCTGGAGTAGTTTTGAACGATAATGTTCAGTGGGTTGCATTCCATGGCGTATATGACTTTGGTTACTTTCTTAAGCTCTTAACGTGCAAGAAATTACCTGATACTCAATCTGGGTTCTTCGATTTGATCAAGATTTTCTTTCCAATCTTGTACGACATCAAATATCTAATGAAGTTTAGAAATGGCCTACATGGGGGGCTAGAAAAGCTGGCAGGGTTACTGCAAGTGGAGAGAATTGGGACAGGCCACCAAGCAGGATCAGATAGTTTACTTACGTCTTGTGTATTTAGGAAGTTGAAAAAGGATTTCTTTGTTGGGTCTTTGGAGAAATATGCAGGTGTTTTGCATGATTTAAGTGTTGATTAGGGACAGTACAAATTCAAAGAGAATGAAAGTTGGATAGTGAATTTTGAGTCATTGGTTATCTAACTTCAAAGTTGCCTATGCGAAAACCTTGCTGAGATTTTAAAGTGATCACAGACTCTCACCAAATCAGATATGGTGGACTCTCCCCAAATCAGATATGGTGGACTCTGTCACTTCCAATAAGAAAAATAAAAACTCTAACAACTTGACTATTTTTTTATTTAAAATATATTAAAATTACAGACAAAATAGAAACTAGTCGAATGCAAATGTTGTGATAAAAATTATACTTATATTTCTAGTAACTCTACTAGCAACATTGATAGATATTTTTAAAATGTCATTTAAATGAGAAAATACGAGATTCAACACAATCTCAATTAAATATTAGTGGTAGTGACATTTTACATATTCACAAAATAAAATGAGTAAAGAAATAACACAACTTGTAGCGCAATCTGAATCGCCTTTATTATTCACCGATAGTGAAGTGTTTGAAAAATTTATTAAAGAATATGATACTTTTAGTTTTAAACGTGTCCTAAAAGTAATACAAAAAATGATATTGTTAAAATGTTTATGGATATGAAAAATAAATTAATTATATTGTTTTCAATTGTTACTTCAATGTCTATTCGCATTACTTTTGATTTATGTAGTGCATGCAATATAGTTGGTTATACAGTTATAATATCTCATTTTATTGATGAATCCTGACAATTAAATAAAAAAATTTTAGTATTTTGTAATTGTAAATATCATCACTCTCGCAACATCATCTATTGATTTATTATGATAATATTGGAAGAATATTTTATTAAAGATAGAATTTTTAAAATAATTATTGATAATGCTAATAGTAATGATGTTATTATTTCTCAATTGAATGATTATTTACAATTATATGTTATTCGTAGTTATCTCTTTCACATGAGATGTGTGTGTCATATTTTAAATTTGGTAGTTAAAGATGGTATGTTATATATTTTACTTCATATTGAATTAATTAGATCTGCAATTTCTAATATTATTAGGTCTCATTCGAGACAACAAAAATATAAAAAAATTTTATTAAGCAACCCAACTTAAACAAAAAAAATTAAAAACCAACGAAAATAATCGATGAAATTCAACTTATTTGATATTGCAAAATGGTAGGGCATATTGGAAAGTTATTGTTGCTTTTATTAATGATAAGACACAAAGTATTAACCTTAAAAAATTTAGTTGTCATATTGTTAATATCTTTATTGATTTTTTAAAATCTTTTTATGATGTTACAAATCAATGTTCTGAAATTTATTATCTCACTTCTAATATTATTCTTCCTATTTTTGTAGATTTAACATGTATTTCTGCAAAATATCGACTAGTAGATGAATTTAGCAATATTCTTAATAAAATTGAAAATAATTTTAAAAAATATTGTTATAGCATTCCTCTTATTTTTTGGTATGCATACATCATAGATCCAATATTTAAAATAAAAGGAATATGTCTTATACTCAATACGATTTCTACAAATTTATATATTATACCATTGATTACTAGCCATGACATAACAAATAAAGTTGCTAATTTATATGATTATTATGAAACAAAATATTCTAATATTAATCGTTATTATTCACGACCTCTACATACCGAGAGTTATTGTAGTAGAAGTAGTGGTGGTGGTGATAGTAGTTTTAGTCAACAATATAGTGTTTGTGATATATGGAGTAAATTACAAACTGAAAATTATTCTACTTATTTTACAAATGAACTCAATATTTATTTTGAAACTCGTTATTAACTTTCTCGAAATAAGAATTTTGATATTTTAATTTTGTTAAAAAGACATTCTACCACATATCGTATTCGTTCTATAATGGCAGGTGATATACTAACACCTCATATTTCTACTGTAACATCAGAATCTGCTTTTAGTACATGTGGACATGTTTATGATGAACGAAGAGAAAGACTTGCACTATAAATTGTGAAGGCGCTCATTTGTATCAAAGATTAGACTGACGCCAAGACAAGATGATGAAATTCTTGAGGAGTTTACGAATTTGGATGTTGAAGACTAGAGGTTATTTTTATTGAATTTCTTTTGTAATTTGAAATAAAGTTTTTTCAAATTTGTAATTTTTTTAAAATTTTAATTTCTTTTTATATGTTAAAATATTTTTAATGATATTTATATGATATTTTTTTATGGAATAGTCTCAAATAATTTTTTTTATTAATACATTCAATTTTATATATTTTAACATATCTAATTTTTAAATTAAATGAGTAAATATCATTGACATATAATTTTTAATATTTATTATAATTTTAAATGAAATTTTTAAAAAAACTTATATTAGATTAATATAAATTAAAAATATTAATATATGTTTGGCTCGTTAGCATCGGCTTATTAAGGCTCATTAGGCTCGTTGATCCGGTTGGTCTCAGATCGTTTAACTCGTGACTCGAGAGCAAACTCAGGTTGAAATTTTTTCATCCTTGCTTATTAGGCTCAACTTATTAGACTCGGTAGGCTCATTAGCCTCAGCTCGTTTAACTCGTTAGGATCAGTGAGAAAGACTACTTCTAACTCGGCTAGATTCAACCAGCTCGTTTGTCATATCTAATCAATGTCATAGTCATATGAGGGAGAAGCAATTTTCATATGACTATGACCTTGCCCCGCCCAGAGGCAGAGTAGGGCCGCCACAGTCTTGCCGTGACATTTCTCTAACTTATACTTTCCATAATAACATAAAATTTTCGACTTCTATAAAAACTTTAACCTGGTTTTTAATACGTTTAAATCCTTTTTAAAACACATAAAAACGTCTACGGATATGTTTGGAAAATACCTAAAAAACATTAGATTGAAACATGTTCAAAAATTTACTATTTTAATCAATGAAGAGGGGTCCTGGTCGACACCTATAATGTTTGGTCGACTCGTTGATCCGTCCTTCACCCAAGGGTCGACACTTGTATAAACCGGTCGACACTTTATTGCTCTCTATCCGCGACGGTCGATTCTTGTGGTCGACACTCCCATCTATTTTACACTATCGATCGACACTTGTATATACCGGTCGACACTTCATTCATCTCTGTTCGCGACGGTCGATCCTTGTATCGACACTCCAATCTATTTTACATTACCGGTCGACACTTGTATACACCGGTCGACACCTCATTCCTCTCTGTCCGGGATGGTCGATCCTTGTGGTTGACACTCCCATCTATTTTACACTACTGGTTGACACTTGTATATACCGATCGCCACGTCATTCTTCTCTGTCTGAGTAGGTCGACCCAAACGGTCGACACCTACAGAGTTTTGTTGACCCCCTTGCATGCAGGTCAACATCATGTACTTATCTTTACACTAAATGGCCGACATTTTCTTGCACAAGTCGACGCTTCGTTTGCCTCTGTTAACGACGGTCGATCCATGAGGTCTATACACATGCAAGATTCGGTCGACACTTTAACATGTAGGTAGACACTTTGCTTACTAGTAACATAACTTAAAACTCCTAATAACACTTCATACATTCCTCATCAAAATTTATCTTCCTTAGCCTATATCCCCAATGAAAACTCTTTTTAAATACACGCCATTTTTATTCAAAACGTGACTTCTATCATAATTTGTAAAATCCAAGAGGAGACTCATAGCAGAAGCTTAACATGGATTGAGGGAAAACTCATGTATTAGAACACGGTTCAAAATATATGTATCCCAAGCATTTTAGTATTTTCAAAACAAAATCATTTTTTACCTAACCTTTACAGACAAAACATAACTTAGTGCTCGGAGTACCACCCACGGGTTGTAATAGCCATGCCAAACAGGAAGTCCCGTCCATCAACCGACCTATGCATTGATTTCCAGAGGACACTCCTCACTTTCAATATCGCCACCTATATCATAAGATTTAAACTATAAGGCTAATACTTAGTAAGGGATGGACTAACATACACATTTACATGAATGCATATACACAAATGCATGATTTCGTAAAACATGTTCGTTTTCATTTCTTTAACATTGCATAACAAGGGAAAATGGGGCATCTTCGTGGGAGTAGGCACAAGCATCACACCGTCTACCTCGTAGACCACATAACTTGCCATGAGTTGCCATTTACTTAACATTGGGTGGCTTTCACTTGTCATGAGTTGCTATTTACATGCCTTGTGACATATTCAGCCACTACCCACACTTAACCGATTACATACATTACATATTCTCGTTCTTCTTTACTTAAAATGTACATGTAAAACATTCGATATGCCACTTTAGGAAAAACATGATGCATGAGGTAGATGACACATAATACAAACATGAATCCTCAATGATGTTTGAATAAATATATATATCTCAAAAAGGAAAACATATCACTTAACGACTTCTTAAGTCCTATCACTACCCAATTCGCTCAAACCTCAAACAATTCATTATAATTATCAAAACATCATCATAATTCTAGCATCCTAATATCATTAGAATGTAGGACCTTAAGGGCCGAAAACCTAACACCACTTACCTCGGGTCCTTAATGTTTTCGATTCACTTCCTCGTCGAGCAATCGAAGCTAAAATAACGACCATCAAAATAACCATTAAACCTTTAATTTAAACATTTCTACGGTTGAACTGTATTAACTAAACATCTATTGAAATTCCAAAACCTAACACATGTTCCTCAATTATCATCCTAATATCAATACTTGACATTCATAGCAACCCTTTAAGCCACATTCCTTAAATTTTCGTGCACTCATCTTTCACACCAAACATTCCACAATTTCCTCAACCAATCTCTATACATTTAAGCCCTACAATCAACTATTCACTAAAGGAGAGGGTTGTCTTATCTTCAAAGTTCCAACGAATGGTGAAACTTGGCCACTTGAGAGAGAGGAATAGAAAATTCTGGAAACACTAAGCAAAACACATAAAACTCGTATGAAAATCACCTTAAATCGAACCTTAATTTAGAACTCATCCATAATTAACCTTAATCTTACCTTAAGATTTTCAACAAGAGGAAAGAACAATAGAGAAATGGCGTGAGGAGGGAAAATGGAGGAAAGCTACGTGGGTGGGGAGGAGAAATCTGAAGAGGGGAAAGAAAGTGAGAGGGAGAAGTTTGAGGGAGGGGTTTTACGTTGAGGAAGGAAGGGATAGAGAGAATTGGGGTGTTTGGGTGTAAGTATAGTGGTAGGTTGTAGAAGAAAATTCAATTTAATTCAATTTCCACTTCCTTTCAATGTCCAATTTGTCCTTTCTTTCTTTTTAACTATCTAGTTACCCCTTAGTTGGCTCAATCCATTAATTTACTTACCGAAACCTCTTTTTAAAATTTCCAATATGAAATCTTAAATTTATAATGTAAAAATCGCGGGTGTTACGATCACACGACAAAGAGAACTCGAGACAGAATTAGGAACAACCTAACTTGAAAATCGAAGTGAGCCGTCAAACCTTAAACGAAATTTTAATAAATTACACAATGGAAGACTTTCATTACAATTATAAATCATGGTCCAAATCAAAAGGGCTAAATTTTAAGTCCATCGGTGACATATAAGATAATGCAGGGATGCACAACAAAAAATAAATATACCAGATAAAATTATATAAATTAAAGTTTACAAATTCCAATAGAATCTAACCTCTCCAATACAATAAATTTCTAGTATAAAATATTTAATTTGAATAATTTGCTTGGCAAACCTACACATGAGTAGGCAAATGAATATTCTTCTAATTATATTCTGAAAGGGATGTTATTGTGGTGAGTCAACTAAACTCGATGGATATGTATTTTATTTCCAATGCTCATATTTAATTTAACAAGTTAATAACAATTTTAAAAAAATCCAAATAAAAAAGGAGTCATTTACGGTCTCCATGCACATCATGTTTTATGCAAATGAAATGAAAATAACGATAGTAAGTAATCACCATCATATAAATGAGAGGCAATGGAGCTCAACTTAAATGAGAAGGAAATCAGAGGCGTTGACAGAAGAGATTTCTTTCTCTGATGTCAACGCCTCCACGAAGTATAGAGAACCAAAAGTAAAACAAAGCATTTTCTTAAGTTCAAGTGTTTTATTTTATTTTTGTATTTTTATTTAAAAAATCGTGGTTACCACATAATCAAAAAACTCGGATCAAATTTATAGATTGTAACTCAAGGGCATTGCATCTTGAGTTATCTTGTAACATATTCGCATAACGTGCAAATACTTTTTCGCTTGATTGAAGATGCACAACAAATCAAAACCCTCTTGCGTATCATGGAAACTCAGTACACAAATTTGAAATGAATGTGCATATATAATCAAAATTAACATGTAAGATAGAGATATGTTATCAGAGTATGAAAACTATTTTAAAATAGGTTTTGAAAATCAATACTCCACACAACTAAATTTTAGAAGTCTCAAATTTTGAAAATAAATAAAATTTCTACCTCCACCCTGCTAAAATCTAGAAATCTCAAGATCCAAACCAACACTTCAATCTCCAATGCCTATAGTTGTACACAAATCAATACTACGAGGATAAGTGTTGGGCTTCATAGACATGATAAGTAATGACTCGGCAACAGATGAGACAAATTTCCAAAAATGAGCCAAAAATAGGCCTGAATTGCAACCATCAAACAAGAGCGTTGCAACAATCATATGTGAGCACACGAGACATGTGTCACAATCTTGTGCATGCTCTTATGTTGTCACACTCCGAGAATCCACACGTCCCCGGTACGCTCACTACTATTACATCTAGAAACTCAACATGAACTCACTCAATTTAACACGACTTTTATTTTCAAATCATATTCAAAAGAACATTTGTAAGTATAAAATTTTTCGACACGATCCAAAAACGACTCGCGTCCCGAAGAGGGAACACGTAAATCCTTATTATAAAATACGCTGTAGAAAAGAACAATTCAAAGGGGTTTTAAAAAAAAACCGACAGACGCCTCGCGCGCACCGCAGCAGCGTCGCCGTGCGCCCCACGTGCGCGCCCTCGACATGGCGCCGCGCGCCCTTGCATGCTTGGCGCGCACGCCCTCCTGGCACTGCGCGCATCCCGCCCACAGCTTCAGTGACGCGTGCCTCGCGCGCCCTACCTCTGCGCCACACATCCGCGTGCACGCTCCCACTCTCGGCACTGTGCGACCCGCACACCCTTGTAGTGCCGCGTGCCATGCGCGCGGTAGCCGCGCCACGCTCCCGCATGCGGCCTCAACCTGGGCAGCGCTCTCCGCGCGCCCTCACGCTCAGTTCGACTTCCCGACACTCTGCATTTCTCCTGAAAATTCGGCAGAGTATCCCCTGTACCTACTGACCCCGACCAGCAAACAATATACCATATAGATTCTCAAAGTACACTAACCAATTTCATCAAGAAATCACTGAAGGAAAAACAGAAGGGAAGAAAATAAATCTGACAACTATCGATGAAGAAAATCCACAGTATAAAGCAACACAATGCTCAAACAGATAATATATACACGTGTCCTCAAAACTATCCCAACAATAGAATAAATCCACATCTATACATTATACATCATGTAAATCGAATCGTCCCCAAAATACATTAAGAAAACCAAACCCTCAACCCCTCACCCAAAACTCACCACCTCCACGGGTCGGGTTGCCCTAACAGTCTGCCGTCCGGTGCCTCAGTCGCGCGCCGCCAACTGCCCTACTGCTCAGGACTGGGCTCTCGAATCTCACCAACAGAAACCTCAGCACCTAACCATAGAACACACAATATAAGCCTAATGCTTAGCAAGTAATGCGATATGAAAGTAAAATCGACAATGGAATCCTATCATATGCAGTCTCTACACTCACACTCATGTTGTCATAATCTGTGACACGTAGTGCAGCCGTGTCAGGGTGAGGGTGAACCTCGTGCCACGCTACACCCTGACCATCGACACCGCCTCAAACTCCCCAGCAACGAGGCCATCAAGCCACACACACACATCACTTCCCAGCAACCACACCACGGTGAGGGTGAACCTCGCACCACACTACACCCTGATGCGTCATTACCGTCCCGGTCTCCCCAACAACGGAACCAAAGTTGCCACACTCACACATTTTGCGATAGCCTAGCCGGGCCACTCCTGGAGCAGAATTCGCGATTGGTTATGCACCGGCCCTTTCCCTGAGCATGATCCGCGGCGCCACTGTCCATCATCCTCATCATTAACACATACACGCCGTGTGACAGCCCAGTCGGCCCACTCTCTGAGCGGAATCTGTAGTTGGTTACGCTCCGGCCCACTCCCCTAGCAGGATCTGCGGTACCACTGCCACGCGTCTTACCAACACTTACTCAAAACAATGCTCAAAACCATTTTCGTACCCTTTTCAAAACATGATGCATGTCAAACAATACACATGCACGTCACAATTAACCACACAATCTTAATGTTCCTTGGTGTAGGTCCTCATGGGAAAATCACATGCATACACTACTTAACTGACGTCCTAAGTTTTTCCCGTGCGCGACTTCACCAAAAATCTGGTTTAATCTAGACATAAACAACCACTCATCAACATTCGCATCAAAATTCATTAAACATGCTAAAAATCAAACTTCCCAACTAAACCCATAAAATCTTAACTAATACAGGTCACTAACTTGGTTCAGCCAAAAACTGGCCTAAACTTCGGACGAGCATAACTTTTGCATCGGTTATCGGAATCAAACTATTCCAGTGGCCAAACATTCCTCTAACAATATAATTTAACCCACTATAACAGAATTTGAAACAATTATCTGTAGCTAGTTGAACTCCCAAAAACAGAATCGAATTTCACACTAAAATGCCCAAAATTTTGACTTTAATTCAACTCCACCAATTTTTTCACCCAATTGTTCACATTTCGCTCATCCAAACATAGTTTAATCGAAAATGAACAATCCAGCTCAAAACCGAACCACACCTGGCACAAATTCCCTCGGCCCTCCCAGAGAATTCGGGCAACACTGGCCATTAATGATCACCCACTTCACCTCCCTGACTCCCTCATATTTTTACCACAATTCGACCTGAGAATCACCCCCTACCCTTTTTACCAGTCAGACTTCTCCTCGGCTGATCAACAGAGACGAAACAGGGAGGAGAAGCTCCCCTGTTCCTGGCCGACATTGGCGCGGAAAGGCCGAGCCCTTAGTTGGCCCCAGCACACACGCACACTGGTCTATAAACACCTCAAAATCGAACTCAACAAAACAGGAGTTCGGAAGCAACCGAACTCCCACAATCGGCTGACAGAAATCGAAATAGGCGGCGGAAGGGAGGTTTACCTTCAGTTTTCAGCACGGGAAAACACCAAGCCGCACTTCACCTTAGCTCACCGGAGGGACCCGAACACCGCATCTCTCTCTCCCGTCGATTGCCGGCAGTTCTCCCTCCCGATTTCTCTCGCTCTCTCGGTCGCTCTCTCTCGGCCTCGGTGACAGAAACAGGGTGGAATGGCTTCCACCCAAAGCCATTCCACCATTTAAAAAAAAATTTTAATTTAAAAATAATATATATTTAATTTACCATAATGCCCTCACGTGTTTTAATTATCCGTATCTCCGTTAAATTCACGTTCTCCAGACTTTAAAATTCACAAATTCTTCTACGAATTGAATTCCAAGTTTCATAAAATAAACTTTCCACCAAAAATCTCTTGAAAATTCTAACGAGAAAAATAATTTAAATTCCAGGATACTGGCGTTCCATGTCCTGCCACTGCTCCTAGGTGGTCTCCTCTACTCCATGGTTATGTCACAATACTTTAACCAAAGGGATCTCCTTGTTGCGCAACGCCTTCACTGCCGAATCTAGAATCATCACTGGCTTCTCTTCGTAAGTCAGAGTCGGCTAGATCTCTATATCCTTTAGTGGCACCACCTGAGAAGGATCTCGCATACACTTCCTAAGCATCAAGACATGGAAAATGTTGTGCATGGCATCCATCGAAGGGGGTAACTGAAGCTTGTAGGCGGTCCTCTCAATCCTACTAACAATCAAAAACGGCCCCACGAATCGAGGGTTGAGCTTCCCTCTCTTCCTAAACCTGACCACTCCTTTGAACGGGGAGATCTTCAAAAATATCTCATCACCCACGCTGAACTCCAGCTCTTGTCACCTTTGATCTGCATAGCTCTTCTGCCGACTCTGAGCTTCCTCCATCCTCTTCCTTATAACAGCAATCTTGTCGACAGTCTGCTGCAGTATCTCCGAGCCTATCAGTCTCGCCTCACCAACCGCATCTCAATACAATGGCAACCTACACTTTCTCCCATATAAAGCCTCATACGGCACCATACCAATGGTGAACTGATAACTGTTATTATACGAGAACTCAACCAACGACAAGAACTTGCTCCAAGCCGCCTTAAACTCTAACACACAGGCCCTGAGCATATCTTCCAATATCTGTATAGTCCGCTTTGACTGCCCGTCGGTCTGAGGGTGAAAGACCGTACTAAAATCCAACCTGGTACCTATGGCCTTATGCAAACTCTTCCAAAACTTAGACGTGAACCTGGGGTTTCGGTATGATACTATCGACACCGGGATCCCATGCAGTCTGACCACCTCTTAAATGTATAGTTGAGCGAACTGGTCTATGGAATAAGTCGTCCTCACAGGCAAAAAGTGAGATGACTTCGTCAATCTGTCCACAATCACCCAGATCGCATTGTGGTCCTCGGCAGTCCAACCACAAAATCCATAGTGATGCGCTCTCATTTCCACTCTGGTATAGGTAGTGGCTGAAGCGTACCCGACGAGCTCTCTAATGCTCAACCTTTATCTGTTGGCACACCACGCAGGTCTCGACATACTCGGCTACCTCCCGCTTCATATTAGGCCACTAATAGTGCTGCTTCAAATCCCTATACATCTTAGTGTTTCCGGAATGCACAGAGAAAGAAGACGAGTGGGTTTCTGACAATATCTCTTCTTCAGCTCCTCATTCTTCGAGGCGTACCACCTATCCCAAAACTTCAGAATCTCATCCTCCAAATAGCTGAGTTCAGTACTAGCATTGAGCTTCATACTTGCTTTCAGCCCACAGCACTCAAAGTCAGTCTCCTGGGTCTGCTTAATTCTGTCCAGGATGGTCGGCCTCAATGACTTTGCCGAAAGTGTGGCTGCCAAATCAGAAACTACCTCTAGGCCAAATCCCTGCATCTCGATCCTCAACTCGGCTGGCACCGCTAAAATCATGGCTGGTGTCAAAGCTGACACTCGACTCAAGGCGTCTGCTATGACATTCGCCTTTCCTGGATGATACTTGATCTTCACATCATAGTCCTTAACCAGCTCAAGCCACCTTCTCTGTCGCTAATTCAGTTTCTTTTGTGTGAACATGTACTTCAAACACTGATGGTCTGAAAAGATCTCGCACTTCTGCCCATACAAATAATGCCTCGAGATCTTAAGTGCAAATACCACTGCCGCTTATTCTAAGTCATGTGTGGGATAGTTCTGCTTGTAGGCCTTCAATTGCCTGGAAGCATAGGCAACTACCTTCCCACCCTACATAAAAATACATCCCAAGTCTATCCTGGAGGTGTCACAATAAATGCTGAACTTCTCTCCCTCTATAGGTAGTATCAACAAAGGAGTTGTAGTCAACCTCTGTTTCAGTGTCTGGAAGTTGTCTTCGCACTTGTCAGACCATTCGTACATTACATTCTTTTTGGTCAGCCGGGTCAAAGGAGCTGAAATCTTAGAGAACGCCTCAATGAATCTCCGATAGTATCCAGCCAACCCCAGAAAACTGCGTATCTCACTAGCACTGGTCGGTCGCAGCCACTCCTTCACAACCTGAACCTTCACTGGATAACCTGAAATGCCCTAAGAGGAGATAACATGTCCCAATAAGTAGATCCTGTCCAACCAAAACTCATACTTAGAGAACTTAGCATACAATCGGTGCTGGCTCAAAGTAGTAAGTAGAATCCTCAGATGCTTTCTATGCTCCTCCTCGCTCCGTGAGTAAATCAGGATGTCGTCAATGACTACTATTACGAATCTATCCAAGTGCTCCCTAAATACTCGGTTCATCATATCAATGAAGGCTGCCGGGACATTGGTCAGCCCGAATGACATCACCAAAAACTCATAGTGTCCATACCTCGTACGGAAAGCAGTCTTCGGGATGTCTTCCTCCCTAACCTTCAACTAATAGTAGCCAAACCTCAAATCAATTTTGGAGAACACCCGTGCACCTTGCAGCTGATCAAACAAGTCATCAATCCTCAGTAACGGGTACCTTTTCTTCACTATCAGCTTATTCAGCTCCCTGTAATCAACGCACATGCGTAGGGACTCGTCTTTCTTCTTAACAAAAAGCACCGGTGCACCCCAAGGTGAGAAACTAGGGCATATAAAGCCCTTATCCATCAACTCCTCCAGCGGCGCCTTCAACTCCTTCAGCTCAGTAGGCGCCAACCTGTATGGGTTCTTACACACTGTTTTAGCTCAAGAATATACATCAATAACAAATTCGATCTCCCAGTCAGGGGGCAGACCCGGCAGATCTTCCAAAAATACCTCTGGGAACTCCTACACAATTGAAATATTTCGAAGCTGAATTTCGCCTCGTGATTGTACGACCACGACACTAGCCAGGAAACCCATACCTCTACACTGCTTGGCTCTAATAGCAGACACGGCGGGAATCCTGCTCAAACCCTTCCCTGCCCTGAAAGAGTAACTCTCCCCACTCGGAAGTCGGAAATGGATCTCCCTAATTATGCAATCTATCGAAGCATTATATCTGAACAACCAATCCATTCCCAAAATGACCTCATACCCCTTCATGTCGAGAATGATCAGATCGGTATACCACAGCTTTCCTCCCACTGTCACAATCTCACCTTGCACTACCTAATCTGAACATAGGCACTCCCTCGACAGCAACAATACATCATAAAACTGTCTGAAGGAATTGGGCACCAGATTTGCTTTGACCACGAAGGCAGTAGACATAAAAAAATGCATAGCACCCGTATTGACAAGTGTATAAGCCGCCATGGCTGAAGTAAAAATGTTACCTGCAATACTGATGGCTGGGAAACATCGTTTGGCTCAATAAGGGCAAAAACCCTTGGCGCCACCCTTGCAGAAGCCTTACTCAAATTAGGACAATCCTTAGCAAAATGACTCAATTCGTTGCAGTTGGAGCACCAATTCCGTCGCTGCTTTGGACAATCTTTAGATATGTGGCCCGCTTCGCTACAGTTGAAGCACCGCTCTGAGCCCACCTTGCACTCACCGAGATGACTCCTCTAGCACTTAAGGCATAGTGAAAACTGGCCCGACCCCTGTGGCCGTTTCTTGCTCCTCCGGCTGCTAGAGCTGTCAGTAGGCCTCTTCAGGCCCTTCCATTGAGAGGACTCTTCCCCGCTCGACTGAGGCAACAACTCTCTGAAAAATCTCCTAGGCTGCTCCTTAGGCGGCTCTTTGTAGCTGGGCAGGTTCATTCTAGCCTCCTCAATGTCTACCGCTTTCGCCACCACATCCTCTTAAGGCACACCTCGCGTGCTAGCTATACGCATGCCCATGTATATATTAGGCTTCAAGCCCTGCACAAACTGGTGTACCTCATTTTCATCTAAGCTCACCAAATGCCTTGTAAATCGGCGTAGCGCCTCAAACTGTCTCACGTATCAAGCCACTGTGCCTGTCTGCCTCAACTACGCAAACTCCACCATATTACGAGTCCTGATAGAATGATTGAAATACTTACCAAAAAACACAGTCTTAAATTCTTCCCAGGTCATGACCTTCCCATCTCTCGCAGTCCCGACTGTATCCCACCAATGGAGAGCATCCTTGGCCAGATAGAATGCCGCACTGGTCACCCGGTCATGATTATCTACCTAGGCATAGTCCATCATACTCTCCATGCTCCGTATCCACTCCTCAGCATTGAGAGAATCCAGAGATGATCCATCAAATAGTGGAGGTTAGAGTCTGTGCAATCTATTACCCCCACGGTCTGACGAAGCTTGGGCACTAGACTGGCCCTTGTCCTCCCTGCTCATAAACCGCTCCAGTTGCTTAGACTAACGATTGACTAGCTCAATAAGCTACCAAACTGCATCATCCATATCGCCCATAACTCTGCGCGCCTCCCTAACCATGACGTTAATCCTGTACACCACAACATCTAATAAGTTTGAAAAAAGATAAGGCTTCTAAGAATACTTACAGTTGGTGTAGCGCTCACGTGCAGTGGCTGGTAGTGTTAGGTAATCCTCTGAACGACGTCGACCCTGTGGCTCTGATACCATAAACTGTCACACCCCGAGAATCCACATATCCCCGGTACGTTCACTACTATTACCCACTATGACATCAAGAAACTCCACATGACCTCACTCAATTTAACACCACTTTCATTTTCAAATCATATTCAAAAGAACATTTATAAGTATAAAATTTTTTGACTCTATTCGAAAATGACTCGCGTCTCGAAGAGGGAACACGTAATTCCTCAACATAAAATATACAGTAAAAAAGAACAATTCAAAGGGGTTTTAAAAAAAATACCAACAAGACTTATGATTTCGGGAAAGGAGCCCAACATGCGCCTCTTAGGTTTGGCATTGCACCCCCGGGGCCCCGGCGCCGCGCGCTTGAGGCTCGGCACTGCGCACCCCTAACACGGCACTGTGCGCTCAACTGCACCCCTCATGCACCGCAGCAGCAGAGCCGCGCGCGCCCTTGACCTGGTGCCGCACGCACGACCTGATCTGCCCTGCACGCCTCGCGCGTGCACACCTCTGCCTCGGCACGGCGCGTACGCCCTCCCAGCACTGCGCGTATTGGGCCCAGGGCTTCAATGCCGCGTGCCTCGTGCGCCCTACCTCCTCGCCGCAAATCCGCGCGACCCGCGCACGCTTTTAGTGCTGCGACCCGCTCCCGCATGCGGCATCAACCTGGGCAGCGCGCTCCACGTGCCAAACCAACCCATTGGCGCGCCCCGCGCACTTAGTTTGACTTCCCGACACTCTGCCTTTCTCCCGAAAAATTCGGCAGAGTATCCCCTATACCTACTGACCCCGACCTACAAACAATACACCACATAGATTCTCATAGTACATCAACCAATTTCATCCTGAAACCAGCGAAGGAAAAACAGAATGGAAGAAAATAAATCTAACAACTATCAATGAAGAAAATTTACAGTATAGAGCAACACAATGCTCAAACATATAATATATACATGTGTACTCAAAACTATCCCAATAGCAGGATAAATCAACATCTATACACTATACATCATGTAAATCGAATCGTCCCCAAAATACATCAAGAAAAAAAAACTCCGAATGCCTCATCCAAAACTCACCACCTTTACGGATCGGGTCGCTCTAATAGTCCGCCGTCCAGTGCCTCGGTCGCGCGCCGCCAACTGCCCTACTGCTCAGGACTGGGCTCTCGAATCTCACCAGCAGAAACCTCAGCACCTACACTATAGAACACACAACATAAGCCTAATAGTTAGTAAGTAGTGCGATATGAAAGTAAAACTGACAATTGAATCCTATCACATGCAGTCTCTACACTCACACTTATGTCGTCACAATTTGTGGTGCGTAGTGCAGCCGTGCCAGAGTGAGGGTGAACCTCGTGCCACGCTACACCCTAACACGTCACCACCGTCTCGGACTCCCTAGCAACGAGGTCCACAAGCCACACACAAGCACCACCTCCCAGCAACCACACCACGGTGAGGGTGAACCTCGCGCCACACTACACCCTGGTTCATCGCCACCGTCCCAGTCTCCCCAGTAACGGGTGCACAGTTGCCACACTCACACGTTTTACGACAGCCCAGCCGGTCAACTCCCAAAGCAGAATTCGCGACTGGTGATGCACTGGCCACTGCTAGAGTAGGATCCGCGGCGCCACTGTCCATCATCCTCACCGTCAACACATACACGCAGCGAAGCAGCTTAGCCGGCACACTCTCTGAGCGAAATCTGCGGTTAGTTACGCACCGACCCACTCTCCAGGCAGAATCTGCGGTATCACCGCCACGTGTCTCACCACCACTTACTCAAAACAATACTCAAAACCACATTCGTACCCTTTTCAAAACATGATGCATGTCAAACAATACGCACACACGTCACAATCAACCACACAATCCTAATTAATGTTCCTTGGTGTAGGCCCACATGGGCAAATCACATGCATACACTACTTACTTTGCACCCTAAGCTTTCCCTGTGCTCGACTTCATCAAAAATCTTGTTCAACCTAGACATAAACAGCCACTCATCAACATTCGTATCAAAATTCACTAAACATGCTAAAAATCACACTTCCCAACTAAACCCATGAAATCCCAACTAAAACGGGTTGCTAACTGAGTTCAGCCGAAAACTGGCCTAAACTTCGGACGCGCATAACTTTTGCGTTAGTTATCGGAATCGAAAGATTCTAGCGGCCAAACGTTCCTTTAACAATCTAATTTAACCTACTAAAACAGAATTTGAAATAAACAACCGTAGATAGATTAAAACTGCCAAAAATAGAACCGGATTTCACGCTTAAATGCACAAAATTTTGACTTTAATTCAACTCCACCAATTTATTCACCCAATCAGTCACATTTCGCTCATCCAAACATAGTCTAATTGAAAATGAACAATCCAGCTCAAAACCGAACCGCACCCGACACAAATCCTCTCGGCCCTCCCAGAGAATTCAGGGATCACTGCCCATTAATGATCACCCACTTCACCTCCCTAACTCTCTCATATTTTCACCACAATTTGACCTGAGAATCGCCCCCTACCCGTTTCACCAGTCATACTTCTCCTCAGTCGATCAACAGAGAGGAAACAGGGAGGAGACGCTCACTTGTTCCTAGCCGACATTGGCACAGAAATGCCGAGCCCCCAGTTGACCCCAGCACACATGCACACTGGTCTATAAACACCTCAAAACCGAGCTCAACAAATCTGGAGTTCGGAAGTAACCGAACTCCCACAATTGGCTGACAGAAATCGAAATGGGGGGGGGGGATTACCTTTTGTTTTTTGCACGGGAAAATACCGAGCCACACTTCACCTTAGCTCATCGGAGGAACCCGAACACCGCGTCTCCCTCTCCCGTCGATCGCCAGCAGTTCCCTCGCCCAATTTCTCTCGCTCTCTAAGCCTAGGTGACAGAAACAGGGTGGAATGGCTTCCACCCGATGCCATTCCACCATTTAAAAAAAGAATTTAAATTTAAAAAAAAAATATTTACTTTACCAAAATGCCCTCACGTGTTTTAATCGTCCGTATCTCTGTTAAATTCCCGTCCTCCCAACTTTAAAATTTACAAATTCTTCTACGAATTAAATTCCAAGTTTCATAAAATAAACTTCCCACCAAAAACCTCCTGAAAATTCTAACGAGAAAAATAATTTAAATTCTGAAAATTTCTGGGTTATTATATATGTATTATGCATAGAATCTAAAGCACTGCGACACTGGGAGCTCTTTCTCTTGCCCATCGACGATGCTGCCAATGTCATATTTTTAAATAGGGCAAAATCCAAAAAAATGAATCCAACAATCAGTTAGGTTCAAAAAATAGATCAAACTAATTTTTCGTCAAAAAATTTGCTCAAGATATTGAGAATGGACAAAAAATAGATCTGCGGCAAACCGTTATGCCTATGTGGGGAGTTTTCTTAAGGAGAACGGTTTGCCGTGTGAGGAGAATAGCAAACCGTTCTCTGCGGGGGCATGGCTAAGGGGATTACCTTCAGTTTTTAGCACGAGAAAATATCGAGCCACACTTCACCTTAGCTCACCGGAGGAACCCAAACACCGCGTCTCTCTCTCCCATCGATCGCAGACAGTTCCCTCTCCCGATTTCTCTCGCTCTCTCCATCCCTCTCTCTCAGTCTCGGTGACAGAAACAGGGTGGAATGGCTTCCACCCAATCTCATTCCACCATTTAAAAAAAGAATTTAAATTTAAAAAAAAAATATATTTAATTTACTTAAATGCCCTCACATGTTTTAATCGTCCGTATCTGCGTTAAATTCCCGTCCTTCCAACTTTAAAATTCACAAATTCTTCTACGAATTAAATTTCAAGTTTCATAAAATAAACTTCCCGCCAAAAACCTCCTGAAAATTTTAACAGGAAAAATAATTTAAATTCTGAAAATTTCTGGGTTATTACATATGTATTATGCATAGAATCTAAAGCACTGTGACACCGAGAGCTCTGTCTCTTACCCATCGACGATGCTGCCAATTTCATATTTTTAAATAGGGCAAAGTCCAAAAAAATGGATCCAACTATCAGTTAGGTTCAAAAAATAGATCAAACTAATTTTTCGTCTAAAAAATGGCTCAAGATATTGAGAATGGACAAAAAATAGATCTGCGGCAAGCAGTTATGCCCCTGTGGGGAGTTTTATGAAGGAGAACGGTTGCCGTGTGAGGAGAACAGCAAACCATTCTCTGCGGGGAATGGCTAAGGGTGAAGATCCCCCCACATGTGAGGGGCATGTGCACGCAAGGGATCTTCACCCTCAGCCATGCCCCTGCGTTAGAATGGTTTGCCATGTTCCTCATGCGGCAAACCGTTCTTCGTCAGACCCTTGATCATTTATTGGCTGATCACGGGCTGAACTGTAGGACAATTGCAAACCGTTCTTTTAGAACAGTTTGCCGTTCTCCAGGCCTATTTAAAGCACCTCTCCCTCCTCCATTCTCACACCACCTCTACCTCAACTCTTCTTCATCTCTCTAAAGCTTCTCAACTATTATCTTGCTTTTCTAATCTTTCAGGTATTAGAGACGACAATGGATGATATTTCAATTAGAGCGAGTGATTTAGACGAGCCAACAAGATTTGATGTTGATATCAATTAGAATGTGCACGCCACTCTTGCATATGGTGATCTTGAGCATTCAATCACGTAGGTGGAGAGGAAGAAGTAGAGGTGCATTTGACCTCCAGAACTCTAGACGAGGAGCTTCGAACACCAATCGGGTCGAACCTTGATGAGGTGAAAAGCATACCGGTACGTGAAGAATCTCAATGACTTTTTTTTGGGAAAAAATATGGTTATATAAAGAAAATTAAAGAGGAAATACTCGAATATTCTGTGCAAAATGGTTATGGTATCAAAATCCCCCAATGTGACAAGCGGCGACTAACAGCTAAATGAGTCGCAGATGCAAGACGAGGAAACTTTTCAAATAAAGAGTTTGATCAATTCTCACAACTGTGTGAGGGTAGTTAAGAAAATATATTGCAAAGAATTACCTGGATAGGTTTAAAAGTCGACCTATGTGGGAAATCTCTTCTATCATCGAGATAGTCAGGAAGCAATTCACTGTCAACATTACGTCCAGTATTGCCAAAAGAGCAAGAATCATGGCTCGAACACATAATGAAGGTAGCGGCGACGAACAATACAAGCAAGTTTGGTCGTACACAGTAGAAATATATAGATCAAATCCAGGTATTTCATTATACATACATGCTTACGAGGTGGACTCTGATTCGTAGGCATATCAAAGAATGTATGTGTACATGGCTGCGTGCAAGGTAGATTTGCTGCAGCACGGTCGTCATATTATCTCTTTGGACGGTTGCCATTTGAAGGGCTCAGGTCCTAGACAATTACTCACAGTTGTCAGTATTGATGGTAGCAATGGAATATATATCGTTGCGGTTACCAACATCAAAAGAGAGTCTGAGGACACATGGAGGTGGTTTTTGCAACACTTGAAGTGAGGCTTCAATCTTGGCAATGGAGGCGGACGGACATTTATTTCGGATCGACAAAAGGTACAATATATTTCTAATTGTTATTATTACATAATTCAAAGCTCTGTTTCGAAGTACAGCATACAGATATATGAGGTAGAGTGCAGTCAGGGCACCGACAGAGTCTCATTTCGAGCCAGGATGCCCACGCATGGTTTCAAGCAGAAGAGTCTAAATATTGGGCTACGCATGCCTTCTCTTCGGTCCCTAAGTGCAAAATGGGCCTGAATAATTTGATCGAGTCATTCAATTCACTTCTACTGCCTGCGAGAGACAAGTCGATCCTGACCATGTTCGAACTGATCCGAAAGTATATGATGACTCGCATTGTGAAGAAATTTGAAAAGCTATTCTAAGCAACAGGGCTCCTGTGTCCCAAGATAAAAAAGAATCTTGAGAATCTAGATGTTGCAGCTCGGAATTTGGGGGGGGGGGATTGGGGGGGTTTGGTTGGACAATTTGAGGTGAGCAACAGGTACAAACAATACGTGATCGAAATGATTTACCTGCAGATATACTCACAGTTTATTCGACCCGTGAGCGGTAACCAAATGTGGCCGGCAGATGTGAAGGAACTCATCCCACTGAGACGATATCGCCAATCTGGTAGACCAAAAAAGATTAGAGTGCGAGATGTCGACGAGCCATTGAGTTCAACAAGTAGCCAGAACTCGAAGATGACGTGCAATAATATGTTGATAGAAGGTGCTCAATAGTCGCACTTATGCTCACCAAGGATCCACTTCAGACGCTGTTTTTCAAGACACGTTTATGGGTTTTAGCACATTTGAGGGGACGCGAGAATCTGCGACACGCGGTTGACGCAGAAACAATTGACCGTTTTAATTTAAATTGTAATTGACTGTTATAATTATATACAAATCATGATTATTTATTTCTTTTAGTTTATTTGATACAAAAAATAAACATAAAATTAAAATTAATAAATAATTTATCAAACACGCTAATTACTTTAATTAAATTAAATACTTTATGTGATTTAATTAACCAATTTATCTAATTCATTAATTTAGCCTTTTAACTAATTTAATAAGTAAATACATTAATGTGTTTAACCAAATTAATAAAACAAGTTAATTTATTTAATTTGTTCAACGCGGTAATTAATTTAATTATTTAAGCAATTTATTAATTCATGAAAAGAAAATTGACATAATTTTGTTTGTTTTATGACTCTCTCATAGATATCTTCAAATAATTTCTTCATATTCAGATCACAAATATATACGCAAACAGTCAGATCCAGTACACAAATAAGCTAAACTAAACTATAGAATAAAAATAAATTATAGTAAATTGTCAAACATATACTAAATAACTAAGAGTCAGATCCGCGACATAACTTAACCTACTAAATGTCAAACACAAAGAGTACATTAAAATAAATATACAATATAAACTAAACTACGGTAAGGGTGGGGCATCGTCGCCGTCACTGCCGCCTTCACGCTAACACTTTAAGGAGTTTTCAAGCCGTATTTAGGACAATCTCATCAATTCCTGCCTTTCCTGAATGATGTCCCACCTTTGATCCCACTTGTCTTGCATCCTATCCAACCTCTGCCTCATCTCGACAAGATAGTTATCTATCATGTCAAACCTCTGCTCTCACATACTAGCCTCATGGGGGTACAATGGTTACGCGGTAGCGTTCTTGGTGTAGAGGGCTTCCTCGGTGGCAGAGTCAGGGGTGGGGGCGGGAGCGTCCTCCGTCAAAACATCCCAAGAAGTGGAGGCTCCAGGATGTCCCTTGCCTATCCAAGACCCGTCGACTTCGACTAGGCTCATCCGAATCAAATAAGTCATGTCTAATACATCGACAGATCTGTATGTTCGCATCTGCTCTCTGACAAGAGGTTGAATCTGAGCTTGCTCGATGATCTTCGAAATTAAGGTCCCGTAAGATAAATTCTTGTTTTTCATTCGCCTGATCTCTTCCATGTGATCTACGATCATATATCTCAGGGTGAGCATCTGGCCGGTGTAAAGCTTCTCCACCATATACAGATCTATCCAACTGACAAGATCTCTATGTCCATCCCTCGGAAGGATAGTGTGGCTGATCAGGTTGTAAAGAACACGAGCTTTGACAATCAAATCTGTAATGCCCTGAGAACTCACACGTTCCCGGTGCACTACAGTACGTCTACTTATACACACTATGACACACTAAAACTTGACACAACTCACTCAATTTAATACCACTTTTGTTTTCAAATCGTTTTCAAAAGAACATTAGTGAGTATGAAAACGTTTCGACTCAATTCGAAAAAAACTCGCGCCCCGAAGAAGGAACACAAAATTTGCAATATAAAAATTACGCAGCGGAAAAGAAAACAATTTAAAATAGTTTTAAAATAAACCGACAAGACTTGAAATGCTAGAAAGGAGTCCAACACACCCCTCGAACTATACAAATTCGGTGCCGTGCACTCACCTCCCCACTTCAACGCCCCACGCGCACCATCGCGGTGCCGCACGTGCCAACTCAACATCACCCCGTCACACACACGCTCACAGCGCCGCGTGCCCCACGCACCCGGCCTCCGTACCACACATCCGCAAGCACGCCCTCACCCGACGCCGCAAGACCCGTGAACACCCGCAGGGCCGCGTGCCCCGCGCACCGCGCACTTTCGCTCCACTCCACACTTCTCTGACACATACTGTACACATCTCGACCTATTCCTTATCCTCTCGACTCCCAACCTCTCTCCCGAAATTTCGGCAGAGTACCGCCTAAAAACTGGCTATCCCAAAATTTAAACCCTGCACACAGTTCACCAAAAACTAACAGTATTTATCTATCAACCATCCAGAGAATCTCCATAACAGAAAAAAAAATCAAAGTTTAAAAACAACGGAAATCTACCCACTATAAATGAGGAAAGTCCCAAGTATAGAGCAATACTAGGCTCCTACATGTAAAGTAAATGTGTGCGTCACCGAAACCACAACACGCACTCCATAAACCCCCATACAATCGACGTCTATACAACTCGTCTAACCAACTGTACATCTCCACAGCAAAATAAAATACCCGCAATAGCCAAGCCACCACTTACCGTCACCACGGGTCGGGTCGCTCTAACAAAATCCGTCGTCCGGTGCCTCGGTTGCACCCTGCCAACCATCCTATGCCTCAGGACTAAGCTCTCGAGGCTCACCAGGAAAATCGTCAGCACCTACACCATAGAACACACATCATAAGCGTAATGCTCAGTAAGTAGTACAATATGAAAGTAAAAGCCATCAATGCAATCCTATCACATGTAGTCTCTACACTCACACTCATGTTGCCACATCTGTGACGCGTAGTTTACCTGCACCAGGGTAAAGACGAACCTAGCGCCACTCTACATCCTGACACATCGCCACCGTCCGGACTCCCCAGCAACGAGGCTCGCATGCTACACACACGTATCACCACACAGCAACCACATCAAGGTAAGGGTGTACCTCGTGCCACACTACACCCTGACACGTCGCCCCCGTCCTAGCCTCCCTAACACGTTGCCACACACACATTTTGTGGCAGCCCAGCCGGCCCACTCCTCGATCAGAATCTGCGATTGGTGTTGCACCGGCCCACACACTAGTAGGATCCGCAGTACCACTGCCCATCATCCTCACCGTCAACACATACACGTCGCGTGACGGCCCAGCCGGCCCACTCCTCGAGCAAAATCCGCGGTTGGTTACGTACCGGCACACACACTAGTAGGATCCGCGGTACCACCGCCACGCGTCTCGCCACTAACTCAAAATATGCTCAAAAATCATTTTCGTTCCTTTTTTTTAAAAAAATGATGCATGTCAAACAATACGCATGCACAACACAATCAATGACATAAATCCTAAAATTCTACGGTGTAGGCCCACTTGGGCAAAACACATGCATGTACTACTTACCTGGCGTATTAAAGCTCGCTCGACGCACAACTTCGCCAAAAATGCCTCAACCTAAACGAAAACAATTCACTCATCAATCTTTACTTCAAAACTCACCAAATAGTTTAAAATGACATTCCTTAACTACATTCATGAAATTCCAACTAAAACGAGTCACTAATTTGGTTCGGTCGAAAATTAGCCCCAATTTCGGACGCGCATAACTTTTACGTCCAACAACGGAATCAAATGATTAAAGTGGCTAAACGTCCCCTTAGTAACCTAGTTTAACATATTAGGACGGATTTAAAAACGGTAAGCCACAGCTAGGTTAAAAAAACTCGAAACTGAATCTGCCCCTTTTTATTAAATTTGACATTTTTTGTTTTTATTCAACCAAACTCACTCAAAACCAGTCTTACGCATCAAAGACGGCCATGCTACTATAACACGTCACAATTTTACGTAAATCGCTCAGTAATTTGACTCGGACCAAAATTTGACGTAAACTTCCGACGCGCATAACTTTTGCGTCGGATATTGGAATCGAATGATTCTAGCAGCCAAACGTCCCTCTAACAACTTAATTTAACCCACAAAAACAGAGTTGAAAACGATCAACCGAAGCCAGGCCAAAATGGCTAAAATCCGAATCTGTTTTTACACAAAAACAAACCAAAATCCCGTCATCCATCCAATTTCTACAAATTTCTTCACCAAACACCTACATTCCAACCACTTAAGCATAATTAGAAAAAAACCAGATATTTCAAACTCAAAAACCCGAACCCCACAGCCAACAAATCTCGGGTTTTTCCCTGCCAACCTGAGCACTCGGCCAAATCAACAGCTAAACACGGTTGAGACCCCCTTCCAAACGTCCTGATTACACGCTCGAATTTCGGAAGTCTAGCTTAAGGCATACCGACCACAATCGGTCGCAAAAACGAAAAGATAAACAGGGGAAGGTTATCTGTTTCTCGGTCGAATTTCCAGTACGGAGAATTGAGCCAACAGCTAGCTACAGTTCGCCAGAGCACCCTGTGCGCCGACTTCCCACTCACGACAGTTGATTGTTGGCACTTCGTCTCCAGTTCCCGCCCTCCCTCTCGGTCACTCACTCTCTCCCTCTTGTTGTTAAACAGCCGAATGGCTTCACTTGGAAGCCATTCAGTTGTTTTTAAAATAAAAATAAAATAAAATAAAACTAAAATAAAACAATAAATTAAATCATTAAAAATTTACCAAATGCCCCCCCTCCCCCACGCTTTAACCGTCCAAAATTTTGTCAAATTCGCATCCTCTCGACTTTAAATTTCAAAAACCATTAATAAAACTAGATTCCAAGTTTTTATAACTTAATTTACCCGTTAAAATATTTCTCGAAACTCCAACCGAGATTAAATTAAAAATTTCGAAAATTAGATTCAAAAATCTAAAATTTTCCTGGTTATTACACCCCCCCACCCCACCTTATAAGAATATTGTCTCCAAAATTTACGTACCGAATAAGTTGAGATACTGCCGCTCCATATCATCACACTGCTCCCAAGTAGTTTCCTCTACATCATGGTTGCGCTACAACACCTTGACCAAAGGGATCTCCTTGTTGTACAGTACCTTCACAGCGGATCCTAAGATCCTCACTGGCTTCTCCTCGTAGGACAGTGTCGACTGGATATCTATATCCTGTTGTGGCACTACCTGAGAGGGATTTTGCATACACTTCCGCAGCATCGAGACATGAAAAACATCATGGATGACATCCATCGACGAGAGCAACTGAAGCTGGTATGCAGTTCTCCCAATCCGCTTGACAATTGGGAATGGTCCCACAAACTGAGGGTTGAGCTTCCCTCGATTTCCGAATCTCACCACTCCTTTGAACGGTGAGATCTTCAGAAATACCTCGTCGCCCTCACTAAACTCCAACTCCCGACGCCTCTTGTCAGCATAACTCTTCTGTCGACTCTGAGCTGCTTCAATCCTCTTCTGTGTCACATAAATTTTGTCGACAGTCTGCTATAAAATTTCAGGACTAATCGATCGGGTCTCCCCAACCTCATCCCAATACAATGGCGACCTGCACTTCCTTCCATAGAGAGCCTCGTACGGTGCAATACCAATGGTAGACTGGTAGCTGTTATTATATAAGAACTCCACTAACGGCAAGAACTTACTCCAAGCTGTCTGAAACTCCAACACACAGGCCCTGAGCATATCCTCCAGAATCTGTATAGTCCGCTCTAACTGCCCATCGGTCTGGGGATGAAAGGCCGTACTGAAATCTAATCTGGTGCCCATAGCCTTATGCAAACTCCTCCAAAACGTGGACGTGAACCTGGGGTCTCGGTCTGAAACAATCGACACCGGAATCCCATGAAGTCTGACTATCTCCTGAATATATAACTGGGCAAACTGATCCATGGTATAAGTCATCCTTACCGGCAAAAAGTGAGACGACTTCGTCATTCTGTCTACAATCATCCAGATAGCATCATGGCCCTTGGCAGTTCTCGGCAGTACTACCATAAAATTCATAGTGATCTGCTCCCACTTCCACTCCGGTATTGGCAATGGTTGGAGCATCCCAGACGGTCGCTGATATTTCGCCTTCACCTGCTGGCAGACGACGCAGGTCTCAACATACTCAGCCACCGCTCGTTTCATGTTAGGCCACCAATAGTGCTGCTTCAAATCCCTGTACATCTTAGTGCTTCCGGGATGTACAGAGAAAGAAGATGAATGGGACTCGGATAGTATATCCTTCCTCTGCTCCTCATCCTTTGGGACGTATCACCTATCCCGAAATTTCAGAATCCCGTCCTCTGAATAGCTGAACTCAGAATCAGGCCTGGCGTCCATACTCGCCTTCAGCTCGCTACACTCCGAGTCAGTCTCCTGGGCCTGTCTGATCCTATTCAAAATAGTCGACCTCAACGACAAGGCCGAGAGAGTGGCGGCAAGATCAGAAACCACTTCTAGGCCAAAACTCTGCATCTCTGTCATCAACTCAATAGGCCCTATCGAAGTCATGGCATAAGTCGAAGCTGTCACCCGACTCAAGGCGTCTGCCACCATGTTTGCTTTTCCCGAGTGGTACTTGATCTCCACATCGTAATCTTTAACCAGCTCGAGCCATCCCCTCTGTCTCAAATTCAGCTCTTTCTGCATGAAAATGTACCTCATGCTCTGATGGTCCGAATAAATCTCGTACTGCTGCCCATAAAGGTAATGCCTCCAAATCTTGAGTGCAAATACAACAGCCGCCAGCTCCAAATCGTGAGTAGGATAATTCTGCTCGTACGCCTTCAACTGCCTAGAGGCATAGGCAATGACTTTTCCACCCTACATCAAAACACACCCTAAACCAATCCTGGAGACATCACAATAAATGCAGAACTTCTCTACTTCCACGGGCAGCGTTAGTATAGGAGCCGTAGTCAATCTCTACTTCAACGTCTGAAAGTTGTCGTCACACCTGTCGGTCTATTTATACTTTGCATTTTTTCTAGTCAACCGGGTCAAGGGAGCCGAGATCTTAGAGAACCCCTCAATAAATCTCCAATAATATCAAGTCAACCCTAGAAAACTGCGTATCTCGCTAGCATTGGTCGGCCGCGGCCACTCCTTTACAGCCTGAACTTTCACCGGATCAATTGAAATACCCTCAGAGGAGATAACATGCCCCAAGAAGTGAATCATGTCCAACCAAAACTCGCACATCAAGAACTTAGCATACAGCTGATGCTGCCTCAGAATAGTCAATACGGTCCTCAAGTGCTCCTTGTGCTCCTCCTCACTCCACGAATAAATCAGAATGTCGTCGATAAACACGATCACAAACTTGTCCAGGTACTCTCTGAACACTTGGTGCATCAGATCTATAAATGATGCAGGGGTATTGGACAACCCGAAAGACATAACCAAGAACTCAAAATGCCCATACCTTGTCCTGAAGGCCGTCTTCGGTACATCCTCTTCCTTCACCTTCAACTGATGATAGCCGGACCTCAGGTCGATCTTAGAAACACTCGGGCACCCTGTAGCTGATCAAACAAATCGTCAATCCTCGGCAATGGATACCTGTTCTTCACAGTCAATTTATTCAGCTCCCGATAGTCAATACACATATGTAGAGATCCGTCCTTCTTCTTGACGAATAGAACTGGCGCACCCCAAGGTGAAAAACTAGGGGGTATAAAGCCCTTATCCGTCAGTTCCTCCAACTGAGCCTTCCGCTCCTTAAGTTCGGTAGGTGCTAACCTGTACAGGTTCTTGCACATCGGCTCGGCACCTAGGAAAACATCTATCTCGAATTCAATCTCCCTGTTAGGGGGCAGCCCTGACAAATCATCATGAAACACCACCGGGAACTCTTGAACAATAGGGATATCCTGTAACCGAGTATCATCCTGTGACTATGCATCCCCGACACTTGCCCAAAACCCCTGGCAACAATTATCCAACGACCGTGGAATCTGACGAGAAAAGATAGCAGAAATCCTGGCAAGACCTTTACCTGCATTGAACATGTAGCTTTCCCCGCCCGGGGGCCGAAAATGAACCTCTCTGGTCCTGCAGTCAATCTTTGCATGATGTCTGAATAGCCAGTCCATCCCCAAGATCACCTCATAGCCGCTCATATGCAGCATGACTAACTCGGCATACAACTCCTTTCTCCCCAGTGTCACCACATTGCCCCGCACCACCTGATCTGAATACAAATGTTCCCCTGATGGCAAGGTCACATTATAATGTCGCCCTGCGGGGCTGAACTGAAAATTTGCTTTAACAATGAAACCCGTCGACACAAACAAGTGCGTAGCACCCGCATCAATCAAAGTATAAGCTGCCATACCAGAAACAAAAATGTTCCCTGCAATCACTGAGGGCTAGGCAGCATCATCTGGCTCAAATAGGGCAAAGACTCTCGGTGTAACTCTCGCTGACGTCTTGCTCGTAGCTGGGCATCTGTTGGCAAAGTGTCCCATCTCATTACAGTTGAAGCAACGGTTCTGACGCAACTTCTGGCACTCCCTAGACAAGTGGCCCACCTCACCACAATTATAACACCGCACTGGGCCCACTCTGCACTCGCCCGTGTGGCTCCTCTGACACTTCAGGCACACTGAAAACTGTCCCGACCCCTGGGGCCTCTTCGTGCTCCCCTTGCTGCTAGAACTGTCACTACGCCTCTTCATGCCTTTCTGCATGGACGCTCGCTCTCTGCTCGACTGTGGCAGCGACTCTCTGAATGATCTCCGAGGCTGCTCCTTGGGTACCTCCCTATAACTAGGAAGCTTCGCCCAAGCCTCCTCAATGTTGAGGGCTTTCGCTACCACCTCCTCGTATGGCATGCCTCGGGTCCCCGCAATCCGCATGCTCATATAGATATCCGGCTTCAGGCCCTGCACAAACTGATGTACCTTATTCTCATCGAGGCTCACCAAATGCCCTGCAAACCGCAACAAGGCCTCAAACTGCCAAACTCCATCATCTTCCGTGTCCTGACAGAATGGCTGAAATACTTACAGAAAAATATCGACCTGAACTCCTCCCAGGTCATGGTCTCCACATCTCTCGTGGCCACTACAGTATCCCACCAATGGCTTGCATCCTTGGCCAGATAGAATGCCGCACTAGAAACCTTGTCCTGCTCCTCTACCTTTGCAAAACCTATCATCATTTCCATGCTCCGTATCCACTCCTCAGTACTGAGAGGATCCGGAGATGACCCGTCAAAAGTCGGGGGTTTAAGTCTATGCAGCCTATCACGCCCTCTGTCAGACGAACCCTGGGCGCTATACCGACCCTGGTCGTCCCTGCTCATAAATCTCTTCAACTGCTGAGACTAACGGTGGACTAACCCGGTAAGCTACCGAACGGTATCGTCCATGTCGCCCACAGCTCTAGGCGACTCTCGTCGTGGTCGACCTCTACCTCTACCTCTCGCCTCTCCTGACATTTTCTACCTTTAACATATACAAAATTCACATTAGTACTACAATAATTTAAATCTAAACACTTACAGTTGCTAGAGTGCTCCCGTGTAGCGACTGGCGGTGTTAGGTAATCCTCTAAACGACGTCGACCTCGTGGCTCTGATACCATAACTGTAACGCCCCAAGAACCCACACGTTCCCGGTGCGCTACAGTACGTCTACTTATACACACTAAAACATGACACAACTCACTCAATTTAATATCACTTTCGTTTTCAAATCGTCTTCAAAAGAACATTTATGAGTATGAAAAATTTTCGACTCGATTAGAAAACAACTTGCGCCCCGAAGAGGGAACACGAAATCCTCTATATAAAAATTACGCAGCGGAAAGGAAAACAATTTAAAATAGTTTTAAAATAAACCGACAAGACTCGAAATCCTAGGAAGGAGTCCAACACACCCCTCGAACTATACAAATTCAGTGTCGTGCACTCACGTCCCCACTTCAACGCCCCGCGTGCACCCTCGCGATGCCGCACGCGCCAACTAAACATCACCCCGTCACGCACACGCTCACAGCGCCGCGTGGCCCACGCACCCTACCTCCGTACCACACGTCCGTACGCACGGCTCACCCGACGCCACACGACCCGTGAGCACCCGCAGGGCCGCGTGCCCGCCGCACCTGCGACCATGCCCCACTTCCGCTCTACTCCACACTTCTTTGACACTTACTGTACACATCCCGACCTATTCTTTATCCTCTCGACTCCCAACCTCTCTCCCGAAATTTTGACAAAATAACTCCTAAAAACGGGCTATCTCAAAATTTAAACCCTGCACACAGTTCACCAAAAACTAACAGTATTTATCTATCAACCATCCAGAGAATCTCCATAACAGAAAAAAATCAAAGTTTAAAAACAACGGAAATCTATCAACTATAAATGACGAAAGTCCCAAGTATAGACCAATACTAAGCTCGTACATGTAAAGTAAACGTGTGCGTCACCGAAATCACACACGCACTCCATAAACCCCCATACAACCGACGCCTATACAACTTGTCTAATCAACTGTACATCTCCACAGTAAAATAAAATACCCGCAATAGCCAAGCCACCACCTACCGTCACCACGCGTCGGGTCGCCCTAACAAAATCAGTCGTCCGGTGCCTCAGTTGCACGCCGCCAACCGTCCTATGCCTCAGGACTAGGCTCTCGACGCTCACCAGCAAAATCGTCAGCACCTACACCATAGAACACACATCATAAGTCTAATGCTCAGTAAGTAGTACAATATGAAAGTAAAAGTCGTTAATGCAATCCTATCACATGCAGTCTCTACACTCCCACTCATGTTGTCACATCTGTGACGCGTAGTTTACCCGCACCAGGGTAAGGAGGAACCTAGCGCCACCCTACACCCTGACACGTCGCCACCATCCGGACTCCCCAGCAACGAGGCCTGCGTGCTACACACACGTATCACCACACAGCAACCACATCAGGGTGAGGGTGTACCTCGTGCCACACTATACCCTGACACGTCGCCCCCGTCCCAGCCTCCCCAACACGTTGCCACACACACGTTTCGCGACAGCCCAGCCGGCCCACTCCTCGAGCAGAATCTGCGATTGGTGTTGCACCGGCCCACACACTAGTAGGATCCGCAGTACCACTGCCCATCATCCTCACCGTCAACACATACACGTCGCGTGACGGCCCAGCCGGCCCACTCCTCGAGCGAAATCCGCGGTTGGTTACGTACCGGCCCACACACTAGTAGGATCCGGGTACCACCGCCACGCGTCTCGCCACTTACTCAAAATATGCTCAAAAATCATTTTCGTTCCCTTTTTTTGAAAAAATGATGCATGTCAAACAATAAGCATACACAACACAATCAATGACATAAATCCTAAAGTTCTACGGTGTAGGCCCATCTGGGCAAAACACATGCATACACTACTTATTTGGCGTCCTAAGCTCGCTCGACGCACAGCTTCGCCAAAAATGCCTCAACCTAAACGCAAACAATTCACTCATCAATCTTTATTTCAAAACTCACCAAATAATTTAAAATGACATTCCTTAACTACACTCATGAAATTCCAACTAAAACGAGTCGTTAATTTGGTTCTGTCGAAATTTAACCCCAACTTCGGACGACCATAACTTTTGCGTTTGTCAATGGAATTGAACGATTCAAGTGGTTAAACGTCCCCTTAGTAACGTAGTTTAACATACTAAGACGGATTGTAAAACAGTAAGTCGCAGCTAGGTGAAAAAAACCCGAAATTGAATCTGCCTCATTTTATTAAATTTCACATTTTTTGTTTTTCTTCAACCAAACTCACTCAAAACTAGTCTTACGCATCAAAGACGGCCATGCTACTATCACACGTCACAATCCTAAGTAAAACGCTCACTAATTTGACTCGGACCAAAATTTGACTTAAACTTTTGACGCGCATAACTTTTGCGTCGTATATCAGAATCGAATGATTCCAGCGGCCAAACGTCCCTCTAACAAACTAATTTAACCCACAAAAACAAAGTTCAAAATGATCAACCAAAGCCAGGCCAAAATCGCTAAAAACCGAATCTGTTTTTACACGAAAATAAACCAAAATCCCGTCATCCACCCGATTTCTAAAAATTTCTTCACCAAACACCCACATTCCAATCAATTAAGCATAATCAGAACAAAACCAGAGATTTCAAACTCAAAAACCTGAATCCCACAACCAACAAATCTCCGGTTTTTCCCTCCCAACCCGAGCACTCGGCCAAATCAATAGTTAAACACAGTTGAGGCCCCCTTCCAAACGTCCTGGTTACACGCTCAAACTTCGAAAGTCTAGCGCAAGGCATACAAACCACAATCGGTCGCAAAAACTGAAAGATAAAAAAGGGAAGGTTATCTGTTTGTCGGTCAAATTTCCAGCACGGAGAATCGAGCCAACAGCTAGCTACACTTCGCCAGAGCACCCTGTGCGCCGGCTGCCCACTCACAGCAGTCGATCGTTGGCACTTCCTCTCCGGTTCCCGCTCTCCCTCTCGGTCGCTCACTCTCGCCTCTCGTTGTTAAACAGCCGAATGGCTTCACTTCGAAGCTATTCGGTTGTTTTAAAAAAATAATAATAAATAAAATAAAATAAAACAATAAATTAAATCATTAAAAATTTACCAAAATGTCCCCCCAACGCTTTAATCGTCCGAAATTTTGTCAAATTTGCGTCCTGTCGACTTTAAATTTTGAAAACCATTACTTAAACTAGATTCTGAGTTTTTATAACTTAATTTACCCGTTAAAATATTTCTCGAAACTCCAACCAAAATTAAATTAAAAATTTCAAAAATTAG